>JBBPFJ010000346.1:64200-93865 GCA_037975025.1 Excoecaria agallocha | reverse complement strand
TATCCAAAAATGTTGTTTTAGTTTAAGTTATCATGTGTGAGGCATATGGTTGAAGACCTTGAAACAAATGAGACTTCATTCTAAATATCCCTAGTCAGGCATTGTTATGGGAATAACAAATGAATTAAGACTAGTATGCTCTCTCAAATAATTTGAGTTCTATCTTATGGATCATAAGGACTGAAGTGTTAATTAGAGATCATAAATACATGTTTAAAACATGGTATCTGGATTTGATCCATTCATAAGAGCACTACATGGTTCAAGTCATAAGTGTTTCTCATGTGCAAGTTTTACATCGGAGTTTTTAGGACTAAAATCTCAATGAAACTCTTTATGAATTAATGTGCACTTTGACATACACCTAACGTGCTCGTAATAGGGTGACAAGTATGGGTATGCTTGGGTATGCATTGACTCATGTTAGAGAGCATAAGAGAAGTGAAGGGATTACCCCTCTCTATAAGAGAGAAAATATCATCGGCCACTTGATCAGTGAACTGAGAAGTGTATGGCCATACCGAGATGAAATAATGAGTAATCATTATTTATCTGAGAGTTCAGTGTCACTGGAATATCAAGAAAGGAATTATTATATATAAAGATGTCTAGTTCCATGCCTTATATTAATTCTGATATTTGAGATTAAGGAACTATACAAAATTGCATTAGGTCACTAAATGCCATTTGCATTTTCATTTAATTTGGAATGCTATAATATCTTGCTAGAGAATATATATAGCCTTTAAATTAATTTACTAATTCATTGCCAATATTAAATGGACCTATGGAATCACACACAAAGCATTAGGCTTAAAATATTTAAATAGTGTATTGGGAATTAATTTAGGCTTTTATTTAAAGTCAAATTAATGTATGCAATGGGTAAACAGATTTTTTCCTTAAACAGCTTGCTGTTTTAGGCAAATCTATAAAACAGTTTTTTTGCCTAAACCAACTAGTTATTTTAGACAAATCTGTTAAGTTGTTATTTTGCCTAGCTGTTTTAGGCAAATCTGTTCAGCTCCGATTTTGCCTTAAACAGCTAGCTATTTAAGGCAAATCTGTCAAACAAGGTTTTTTCCTTAAACAGCTAGTTGTTTAAGACAAATCTATTGAACTGTTATTTTGCCTTAAACAGCTTGCTATTGTAGGCAAATCTATTAATAGTTGTTACACGAGATAAATTTATTGGCATGTGCTAGTTTTAATTTCAATTAATTAATTATCTATGTATAATTAAGTTAATTGAGTATTAAATCCTAAATTGTATTTAATCAAAATATAATAAATAAGAGGTAATTAATATGGCCAAAATTGAAGCTAGAAATCCTAGTTGAATTCGGAAACCAATTAATTCCAAAATAAGTAAGTTTATTTTGATTAAATGATTAATGACATTTAAATTTGAAACCTAATAGAGTTTGAATTAATTTAAATCACTTAATTAGGAAGTGATGGAAGCTGAAAATATTCCTAATTCTAAGGGATTTCAGATTACCTATCTTTCCTAGATTAATGATATAAATTAATTAATTCTATTTTTGACGTAGGTGATAATTTCTCTCCTGTAGTGCCGCCACTCTCAAGAGAAAGGATTTTTTCTTCATCTCTTGTGTTCTTAGGCAGCAATAGCAACCTAAAGGAAGAACAAGATTAGATCTTGTGGTTTCAAACATTCCCATTGCCAAATACATAATCATAGAGCTAGCACTCTTGATTTTAAGTTATCTTTGCAAGTGTGTGTGAGCATAGAGTGGTGTAGCGTAATGGCTGCTCCTTTGGCATTGGTGTTCTAGATTTGAAGTGTATAAGTCTATCTTATAATTCTTTAATTACTTTAATTTCTAATGTAATAGAAAAACCCAAAAGATTGATCAATTTATTTCTAGCATGTTTCAGAAATCTTACAAAAGAGTTCTAAAGAATCAAATCTTATTTGTACACATTTAGTGTTCCCTCGCTTAATTCTCAGTCCCAAACAATATTAGAGGTATAAATTCAACACTTTGAGGACTCTAGACTAGCATAAAATAAATTAATAACTTACCTAAAGAAAGAGTAGCCTTGCCTCAATACTTGCTCCTTCCTTTGATTTTGCCTTAATCTTCAGCTAAACATATAAATTTCTCATCAATACTCTCTAAAAGCAACTCTAGTTTTTAATACATAGATTTATAAAGTAGGAAGAATAAGAAAGCAAAATTTTATCCTACCTACAACTCAACCATTAACTCACTCTAATTCTTTAATTAATAGCCTTATACCTTTTTCTTGATGATTTCTAACAAAACTTAGGATTTGGAGTAGTAGTAGAAGGAATGAAGAAGAAAATGGTAGCTAAAGGTGATGATTTCTGTAAGGACCCAACTTTGGCCCTAGTAGGATTTAAGGGTATTAGCAATGTAAAAATGTCTAATTGAATAAAATTAGATAATGTATTGCAATTCAAGATTAAGAATTTATTCTTAAAAAAGTTAAAAGGCTAAAATAATTATTTTACCATGTGTATGATTGGAAATAAAAATAAAGTTAATAGGGTCAATTGAGCCATAAGTGTGATTACGTGGTCAATTATGGTATATTTATGTTTTAGTGGGCCAAATTAAATAAAAAAAAAGTTATTTAGGGTGCAATTAAAATAGGATACAACTTGAGGGGCCAATGTTGAAAGAAGGATTAATTAGGGTTGATTTCATAAAAGAAAGAATATAAGGGGTTTGAAATTGGACGGAGATCTGATCTTGTTTCGAGTTTACATTGAGTGGGGGAGGATTTTTGACATACAAATTGTTGGAGGACCTATAGGAGACTTCTCCCAGTTTACACCTTGAAACATTGCATGTTGGAGAGAGAAAAACAACTTTAAGGGTGTAAATAAGGGGAGGGATGATTTTTGAAAGAAGAACACATATTTTCCTTCATCTCTCTCATCTCTATTTAAAGTAATAGCTCTCTCTCTATTTTCTCAAGGAATTCCTAATACATGTGGATGAATATAAGGTTTTTAAAGGTTATATATTAAAGTAAAGGGTTAATTTCATCATCTACTTCATCTTATTTCTTATTTATGGTGATATATCTCATGAGAAAAATTATTGGACATTGATGCATGTATGACATGTAAATTTTAGAAGAGGAAGTTAAGACGAACAAGAGAAAATAAGTTAAATAAAGATTGAAGAAGAGTGGATTTTGGCCATGGTATGGAACTTGGTGTATGTGTGATTTGCATGTATATTTAGATGATGATTTTGATGAAATTAAAACTTCATTTTAGCATATAGATAAGGAATCTTGATTGTGTCCATATTAAAGGGTTGAATAGTTAAGAAATGTTAAACCCTAGATTAATATTTTAAAATTTGAATGCAAAGATAAATTGTGAGTGAAATATGTGTAAAATTAATCCCTAGTTAGACAAATTTCCAATTTAATTTATATACATTAAAATGCTTGAAAATTCCTTTGCTCTCAAAAATTCGTATTTGACCCTATCTGACCTAGTGAGCTTGTTTTGCTGATATCTGGAGTTATAGATATGTAAATTGGGTAATTCAAATTGGGCTAGAAACTAGAATCCTATATCTATATTTTTTATGAAAAAGACCAATCCTAAATCTATATCTAAGGCTATCTAAATTTATGTTTAAAACCGGAATTAACTACTGCCCTGTCACTGAAATAGCTTCTTGAAATTTTTAAATATCTTGAGTTATAAATATGATAATGATATGATTTTTAATGTTCTAGAGACTAGAAATATATAGGAATAAGTTTTTAGAAGATCATTTTAGCTAGAAATGGCTTTTGGTAGGTCAAAAATAGCTTTAAATATTGACTCTATGCAGAAATGATCTTAAGTATTTTAAGCACATCTATGATGGAAAAGTAACACATTGAGAGAGATAAGTCATAAGTAGATAAAATAATATCATATTGTAAGCATGTAAGCATGACTACTTATTGAAGCATATTTTTGATAAAGGTATGTTATTATTCACCTCATTGACATAACATAAGCATGCTTATATGTTATAGTTATATGACATGTTTATAAGTTAAAAATATCAATGTATATTTGTATAACTATCGGAATATAAATGCATCATGTACAAGTTGATCATATTGTTATATGAAGATGAGAATACATGTCTATGTATTAGGGACTATGTGTCTTTTTGATATCACATGAATTTATGATGAAGTATGATTACAAGAAAATATGTTAATTAAAAATAATATAGTAAAGTGCATGATTGCTTTGTTAAATGAGACCGTGTATACAAGTATATACACTAAAGATTGTGATACATGTATAGTAAAGGCATGTATATGTATCTTTTGATACCATATGATATTATATACATTTTTATATGTTATTATACCAAATGTATAGTCACAAGGATATTACTTGATTGAAATAGTATGGTTATGCATATGTGATGCCAAATGTTAGCATGCTAAAGTACATAAATACATGGAAGCATATTTGATTTTAGATAATATGACAAAGTATATGATGACATTTTTATGAGACGGTATATACAATTATATACACTAAAGATTGTATAGATTTCCATTGATTACTTACTTGAGTGTAATTATAATTAATTATGTGCATATGTAAAGCTTTCATAAGATTATAGTGTGCTGAAAATATCACACAAAAAAATGGTAAAGCATGTATGTACATATATGATAACAAAAACTTGTAGTTAAGCAGATATGATTATAAAGTATACTTCAAAGGTAATTGTATTATAAACATGTTTATACACATCATTGATTAAAGAAACTCAATAGAGCACAATGTTATGTATCATCATAATAAATATACAAAATAGTTACATGATTTAATAGGATTACAAGTACAAAATAGTAATACTTAATTGTGCTCAAGATAATATGTTTATAGAAAAAAAATTTATACATGCACGTGCATATGATATCATGCTCATAGTTACATAAATATATATGTATGAACATCTATATGCATATGATGATAAAAGAGTAAAGTACAGAATAGCAATACCCGACAGTTAGCATGTTCACATGTTTACAAAAAGTTACGCATGAGCATGTATTTGATTACATTGTTCATAGTTACATAAGAGTACACATGTGCATATATGAATATGATTGTATAAAGTAAAGATAAAGTAAAAAGATTATATTGCCTAGATCTGTGTCTAGGTTATGGATAGATAGTCATACCTATAAGGGTGATTTACAGCTATTAGAGTATAGATTCGACCCCATTTGGGTCCGCTTGAAAGCTAAAGTACAGTTGAACCCATTTGGGTTAGAAAGTACAGTGCAACTCGACCCTATTTGGGTCATATTATACATATATGGTCTCATTTGGATCATAAACAACCCTATTTGGGTTGTAGCCGACCCTATTTGGGTCCACTTGATTGGCCTACCATATAGTTTTGTTCCTATAAGGGGGCCACCATTCATTACCTTTAGGTATCTTATTCGTACCTTCAGGTGCTACCATTATAATCAAACAGTTTTGTACCTTCGGGTACCACCGTTATATTTTAACCCATTATCCACTTCTATAGAATAGGGCAGGCTTGATAAAAAGTAAAGAATATGCATCATGCAAAGCTATATAAAATAGAGACAATACAATTCTTGCCATGAGTTGTACATGATCTTTATATGAATCAATGTATAGTATATGGAGAAATGTATTAGTAAGTGAACTTGCATTTAATATATGGACATAATACTTTAATATCATATACATAGTCATTGATGCATATTGTTTCTTATATTTTAAATGACAAGTTTTATGAATGTTAACATGTGCTTTGTTGATGATTATTATATCTATATTAATTAAACAACATAATCGATAATTGGTTGTTCTTGATTGACATGAATGACTTTTGTATATAAGAATAATTAGATGATGGGTGTATAATTGATGTGTTTAAATAGTAGACAAGTTACTATAGTACACTTAGTTTATAGAAGTATGAATAACTTTATGTATGATAGTAAACACTTAAGTAATAAATTAATCTTACACTAAATGAAAACATAGAATTGGCAAATGGATTAAGGTTGTAATTAGCAAGATGTGAAAGAGGAAAGGTAAATGTATCCTAATACCTATTAAGATGAAATGTAAGATTGATAACAAGTGTAGATAGCTAATCATTTGTATGACAAGCAAGAAAATACTATGGTACCAAATTTATGATGGTTAGTCTTGCACAATTAATTAATAGAATTTTTTATACATGTTTAGCTTGGGTATCACATATGTACTAAAAAGATTACTTAAGTACCAAGAGTAAAAAAGTTAGAACGTTAAGGAACAAAAGTGTTAAATTGTGAAGTGATACTTAAAGATATATGAACAATTGATATAAAGGAAGAAATTGTATGACCATTAATTAGACTGTTAATTAAGTGAAGAAGTAGTAGATAATAGTTTAAAGTGTTAGTACTATATTTTATTTGAGTGATAGTAACCCTTTTTAATTCAAATGATTGATTTATTGGTCTAAGATATTTATGTTTGTATGATTATGTGTTTTGAATGAAAATCATCAATGTCAAATTATTATCAACAATTCACATGATCTTCACATGTTGATATAGATGTTGATTCTTGTTTCTTTTCTTGGCTTTGTATCTTTAATATTGAATCATATGTTTTAATTGTTGTATATGTTGAGTGCTTGTTAGCGATCACTGTGAGTGGTTATTCATAATACTTTATGGTCCCCACTAAGCTTTATAGCTTAACATGGGTTTTTATCTGTGTAGGTTGCAAGGATAGGTTTTCTTCTCAGGGTTGATATCTGCAACAGGACGGCCAACATAAGTCTCAAAAGATTGGAAATTATATAGTCTTCTTTTGGGGTTCTTTTTGCCTAGAGATTTATTTGTGTTGGAAATTTTGTAATACTATAGGTGTTTGGTATATGTAAATCTTGAAATATTTAAAGACTCTCTTGTAAGTAAAGTTTTTAATAGTTAAGTTTCAATTATGATGGTTTAAATTATCTTATAAGATATATGTATAGTATGGTTAATGATTTAATTATGGTAAAGCATGCTTAAATGTTACAAGATAAAGTGTTATAGCTAAGATTAGGATAAGGGTGCTACAGTTTCTCTCTTTTTTTTCCTTAATTGCCGATCCCTCTCCAAAGGTAGATATCTACCTCAAATAGTTATAAACCTTCTAGAAATTTGGATGTCAAATTCTTATTGGTAGTCACATAAAAATCTTGGCTTAATTTCACTTTAGTCCATTTTTAATAACTTGTTAGAATTTACAACTTACTTCTAGTTTTCTACTTCAATTTAAGCCCCCCAAGTACAAATGGATACCTAATTCCTAACTTTTATTTTATAGTACACCAATTACCTGAAACAAATTTATAATTACCAACCATGTCTCAAAATCTTCCAGGGTATAATTTAGTGCATTATATTAATACCCTAGTCTCTAAGACTGAGCATAAAGTGAGTAAGGGGTCAAAAACTGGGGAATTTTGGAGTGATTTTGTATTAACTAAATAGGTACTAAGATGGATAGGCAAATGTAATATGATAGAATTGGTTAAATTAATTTTCCCAATAATTACTCAAATTACATAAATCTAAACTTAATTATAAATGAACAAATACAATTCAATGATGTTATTAGAATTACAAAAGTGAATTGGTCAAGTAATATGTTTATCAACTTAACATAAATGCATGCAAATGATCGAATAATATGGCTTACTATCCTTGAGAGCAATTCTCATTGTTAATTAAGGGTATTCCTATTAAAGTTCACAAGTACTCTCACGTCCTTATAGAGATAAATGAAAACCATGAAAACCTATGCCTATTCCTTAATCCCTCAAAGTGAAATGCTTTTTTTTTCTATATGATTCCTAACCTTTATGTAAATTCAATTACATTTCCACTAAAATGCCCCAATTCTCATTGTGAACAAATTGATTAAAAAGTTACATATGGTGATCAAGCATACATAACACATCAAAACACTCAATTAAATTTAAATATTCATTCATTAATAAAGATATAGGTATATAAGATCAAATCATTCTTGTAATCCTAATTAACAAAAACTAGCCTAGACACATTGTGTTCAAAGCAAGCAAATACAAGGAAAAGTTATAAATATCAAACAAAATAACTAAAGAGAAAAGAGTAAAAATTTGTTGAAGACTCCTTAATGCTTTTCAAAAAAGTGCTTGATGATTAAATAACCTCTTTAAATCTTTCTTCTTTCTTGGGTTATGCTTCCTTTTCATAATCCTTTTTGAATTTATATTTAGTTATTTGGTAGTTTTCCTCCTTTTTAAATTCAATGTCAAGTACATGTATTTATAGGCTTTAAAGTGTTCCAATTGGTGCCTCTTTGAAAAGGGTGTAAGTATGAAAGAAAAGGTACATGAAGGTTTGTGTTGGTTGGCCATGGTGATGACTCGGCAAACTGGAGCCAAATTAGGCTAAGTCAGCACAGGGAGCCTCTATCACAAGTTAACACGGTGGGAACGAGTCAGTATAGTCATCCATCTATCACAAGTCGACACAACAGAGCACGAGTCAGCATGGGAAGGCTCTATAATGAGTCAGCACTGAGTGGAATGTATCGACTCATTCCAATTGGACTCCAAAATGCTCAATTGAACAAAAAGATCCCACAAATATGAAAGAAACCAAAAGTGAACTATAACATAACAAAATTAAACGAAGATATCCATAAAACTTAAGAAAATGAAACATAACTAGCCTAAATAACTATACTAGATTGCATGGTATCAAATTCCTCCATGCTTAAACCTTGCTTGCCCTCAAGCAAGAATTTCAAATTCTAAGTGAAAAAACTAGCAAAATGCTTATCTTCTATAAAATAGATATAGCTTGCCCTAAGATCATCTTGAATATGAAAAGGTACTAAAGAAAAGGTAGTTAACAACTAACTTCAATGCTCAATATTGATAGAGGAGACAAGTTGCACAACATATACAATAAATTTAGTGTACTAGCTGTAGTTATTAAATTAAAATCAAGACCATAAAGTCAAGATCCTAACAAAGCTATTTAACTAAGATGAGTATTCTTCAAGCTTAGGAATTCTTAAAACAAACATAGCCATTGGGACAAGGTTTAAGCACACACATTAAATCACAATTCTCATGGAATTTTTAAATACTTTGTACTTTTTCTTCTAAGTTTCTTTTTAATTTGGTGGGTGTATTTTATACTCCATACCACATTTTTCTCACTTGATCCAGTTTGGTGGGTATATTTTATACTCCATTCCACTAGCAATTTTCTTACTTGTATCATTCTTTTGTTTTTTTGTTTCTTTTCAAAAAATTTTGTGTCCTCATCCATTATTGAAAAGTGAGTTGCACGTATTATGGTTATAGTTTTCCTAAGGCTATCTAAGTCTTTAAAAACTAAACTTTAATGAATGACATCCTAGCCTTAATTATAGTTAGAAAAGTGACTAAACATCCTATAGACTTTCAAAATAACAACAAGAGGTAGTAAGAAAAACATAAAACATATATTAGATGAAACTTAATATTCTACCAATCAAGCGTTAAAAGTAAGCTTTTAACAAAGCATTAATATGTACTTCAATCATAAATAAGATAAAATTAGAAAAAATAAAACATAGTTGTAAAGAAGATAGGAATATGCAAAGATATAGCATAGCACACATGTATGAAAACAAACAAACAAAAATAGGAAAGTGTAAACAAAAACATAAACATATGTATATAAACGCAACTAAAAAGACATAAACAAAATAAACTACCCCCTCCCCTACACTGAAAAATTCATATTAACCCTAATGTGAACCCAAAATATTAAAGGATAGGGAAAAGAAAAACTTCCCTCATTCATTCGATGGAGATGGTGGAGGAGAATCAACCATGTAACCAATTTGACCAATGAAGGTATTGATTTTATCTCCATTCTTTGTTTCCTATGATCAAGCTAGCAGTTAATATTCTCTATGGAATTCAATTGGCACTACATCGCCTATTGGTTCTCTAATTCTTGCTCCCATATACGTGATTGCCCATGAAAAGAACCATGAAAGTAACACACGAAGGCCACTTGCACCCTCTTGAGGTGGGGCAGGTATAACGGCCAAGGCATGGTGGTTCTTTTCCTCATGAGGCTCTTGAAACTCCTCCTCCACCTTATAATCATCATCCATTTCTACCTCTTTAATCTCTTCTTGCATTTATGGTGGTGGAGTCATAAATCCTCTCTAACAAGACCGAGAATAGGTAGGAATCAATCTTAATAAGGCATCTAACACATCTCCATGTATTAATGTTTGCTTTATAAAATAAGAATACTCATAAAATTATCAAGGTTAACATCCAATGCTTTAGTAATAATAGATATAACATATCCATGAGTGAGAGGGCCATCATTTTGTGATGTACACAACAACAATTGATTGAATATCCAATAAGTCCAACAAACTTACTTATTTGTGTGAATGCACCACATTAAAAACAACTCTTGATTGGAAACTCTATTAGACTCAAATTTATAAGAAAAAAATAACACAGGCAAGGACCTTATGTAACAACTAAAACTTCAAATCCTTAATAAATATAGCCTTATCCTTCTTAGGCTGACATGGTGTTTGTAAATTAGTCAAGTAGGTCCAAAACTCATTCACCCGAAGGTCTTAGATTGGTCACACATGCAATCCTTCTTAAACCCAAATACCTTATGTATGAATAGTGAGTGAGTGTGTACTTGTTGCCTTGCAATCTAAACTCTAATATACAAGAGTCATTGGCATTAACCTCAAAAGATGTATAAAATTCCATTATCAAATCAACATATGCTGGCTCACGCATAGATATAAACTTACCAAGGCCAAAATAATTCAACATTTGAGTGAAAGAGTTTAATATACCAAGATCCCTGTGGAGAAAAGTAAAGACATACTTACAAGACACAAGCTCTCTAAACTTTAGAGTAGTGAACCTTGTACCTTCCTCTTCATTAAGAATGGGAAATGGGGTCTTGTAGATGGAAGCCAAATCTACCTTTTGAGACTCTTCTTGAGGCTTTAAAGATAAAGAACACCTTTTTCTTAGCATAGTGGATATGACACACGCTAAACCTCGTCGAATTCAAGTTTATTCTTGAAAGCTCGTTTTTAGGGCTCGAAACCGAATGAAGGTTCATTTAACTCATAAAGGCAAGTTGCTTTGCACTAAATAGGATTTTATTCCTATCTATTGTAGATGATCAACCTATGAGAGTGTCTACTGGGTACCACAAGGCCTGTATCATCGAGTCACACCTAATAAAACATTAAAAAAGTGAGTTCTAACCTCATGAAGCCGAAACCAAAGATAGTTCAGACATCACCCCTATTTATAATTTGGTTAATTTTTATATAAATGAGTGTTTATGATTAATTATTCTAACCTTTCCTCAAACGTTTTCATGACAAAGAATTAAAAGGCGCATTTCAAGCATATTAAAAGCTGTAAAGTAACTGAAATAATGAAACAAGAAAATATTTACAATTTAGCAAAATAATCATACACAAAAATTGGGGAATTTTTTGAGTCCCTTTGAATGAGGACGTTGGTCCTCGCATTCGTGCTATTTATTGGATTGGAGACGTTGGTTCACTCATGCATATTTATGAAATATCTTGTATAATATTTGGGATTAAAAGTGGACATTAGTCCATTTTTATAAGAAAAAACCAAATTAATTAAGTATAAAACATTTAATGTGGATTTCCTTTAATTATCATGTGAAAACCCATTTTTACTAGCTATTACAATAGATTTGCAATAAAAATAAAAGAATAATACAAGGCAAATAAAAGGACAATTTAATAACTAAACTGGTGGATGAGGAATTAGGGCTAATTTGGGTCCCCAACTTCCAATTTTCCCATAAATAGGGACACCATATTGCACACCAAAAGAGGGGAAAAAATGGGTTAATAAAATAAAATAATTAAAAGTATCAAATAATAATAATAATATTTAAACAAAATATAATAGTAATAATAATAATAATAATAATAAGACCAAGAAAATTTGCAAATCAACATATACAGGAAGCCATGGATAACTAATTAGAGTAAATAATAGCAAATAATCATAGAGGAAATAAAAAAGTTAAGAAAACAAAGGCCAAGAACATGAAATAAGCCAACAGGTAAAATAAGAAAAATTGAGTCACGGATACATCAAAGAAGGGAAGGGAGTGAGTCACGCTCTCAAAAAGGGCAAGACACACCTAAAAGTTGCGAATCACCGCTATAACTAGGGCGAGTCACACATTTGTTAAGCGAGTCATGAGGCAATCTAGAAATAATTCCTAATGAGTTATGAGCATACGACTTAAGGCCGTGAGTCATTCCTGGATCATCCAGTAGCTATTGGAATGATGCCATGGCCACCCCAAAACTACTCAAATTCTAATACAACCCCTATTTAAGTATAAAAATTATTCAAACCTTCCTAAAATCAATTTTAATGCATAAAAAACCATCAAATGAGCTAAAAACCATCAATTCAAAAAAGCACCATGTGAGACATACTATTCAAGAAAGAGAAATAAACATGATAAATGATACCATTTTACATGTAAACTCATGTAAAATTTAAAATCCATGACTAAAACTTGATAATACATATGTGCAAACACTTAAAATACACACTTAAGGAAAGAGAGAAAATTTAGCATTTAACATAAATAAAAACTAAAAACAGAGCATAAAGATGAACTATTCAAAAAAAAACAAAAAATGAATATGTATAAGAAGAAAACTTATAAATCTACATGTGTTGAATATTTTTTCCTTTTACATTACCTGCAATAAAGTTATTCCAAAAACTATTAAATCCACACTTTTGGCCTTTTTCTACCTTTTCTTCCTTTATTTTCTTTGAAACCAATTAAAAATCAGAGAGTTTGTTATTTTTGGTCTTTTTCTCTTACTCTACTTTTTTAAATTCTAGTCCCCTAAAAAGGATCAAATTCATCTCTTATTTAAATGGCCATCATTAGCATTAAATGCTCAAGATTAGGCCAAATAAAGTAAGAAAGATTTTTAGTAAAAAAACTAATCCTTTGTTTCCCAAGAAAAAATGAAATTCTAGGTAAAAAAAAGCGGACTCACAGCCTTGACTAGTGAGTCAAAGGTATGGCTGGAGGTTGGGCCACCAACAAAAGCCTATAAAATCACTTACAAGTACAAATGGGTGAGTCAAGGGCTTGGGTCGTGACTCACTCATAACTCATGCCCTTAGCTCGTGCCTAGTGAATTGAGCAATAGGCAAATGGGAAAGGGAGAGAGTCACCTTTAAATACTATGACTCAGGTACGAGTCACTGTCTTGACCTATGACTCAAAGTCATGACTCCCTTTGTAGTCCACTTTAAACCTCTAAACGCACTCTTTTCACCTATCCAAAAGAAAAGCAAAAAAGGAAAACCCTAAAATATCATTTTTAAATCCCAAAAACCACATAAGCTTGCATAAAGATATTTTTTCCAAAAATAAACACTAAAGAGGGCTATAGTGCTCCTATTCTCTAGCTACTTCAGAATAGCATTATCCTTATCAAGTAACGCCAATAGAGGCTGACTTACGAACCAGTGTCTATAGTAGACAAAGAATAGATGAAAAGTAAAAAAAATGGGGCTTGGAAGGATGAAGGTCACATAGAGAAGAAAAATGGAAATTAGAGAGATTGGAATTAAGTAAGAGACAGAGAGAGAAAAAGAATGCAAAAACGAGAAATGACAAAAACAAAAAATGAAAGAAGAAAAAAATAATTAAAAATATAAATAAAGGTTAGGAAGGGAAGAAAACTTATGGGGAAAGTAAAATGGTTGTAGAAATTAATTAGATGGAAGACCAATATATATAAAAAAAGCAAATTTTAAAAAGGTGTGAGAGAAAGTAGGAACGGATATGACCTTTGGTGTGAAAAGTCATGACTTGTAGGGTTTGAACACATTTATTCATAATATTTTTTTTCAATTTAAATCTCAAAAATGAAAAAAAAATAAATGCTAAAAAGGGAAAATATAAAAAAGGAAATCAATAAGGGAAAAAGGTGGAAAAATGAAAGGTCAATGGTTTGTGTCATGAGTTAGCATGAGTGGCACGACTCGACATGGCTCGATTCTGTAATGAGTCAACATGCTCGGAATGGCTTAGCACCGATGCTATTTGTCATGGGTTAACATAAATCCCTAACTGAGTATGCATCCTCTTTGTATTGAGTCGACATGTTTGTAACAACACGTCACTCTTAACATGAGTCGACACCTTCCTCTTTTATGCCGTATTGGCACCAAACCTATTTCCAAAGCTTAAAACATAGACAAAGAAAATCTCACACACAAACATTAGTAGAACATAAAACAATATGCATAAGAGTAGAAAAATAAAAAAAATATAGCACACACTACACATGAAAAACATTTAAACTATAAAAACTTAAAATATGGTGAAAGAAAAATAATACTTATCAAAACAATGCAAAGTTACCAAGAATGTTGGATATTGTGAACTTGGTCATCCTTGGGTGTGGAGAAAGTGATCAAATTGACCTCATCAATGGATTCACCAATCAAGTAAGGCTTGAGTCAATCATTTACTTTGAATACTTTACCCTTGTCATTAGCAATTTTGATGGCCCCATAAGGATAAACTGGACTACCTTTAAAGGACCCAACCATCAAGACTTTAAATTCCCAATAAATAATTGAAATCTTGAGTTATAAAGTAGAACTAATTCTCCTTTATTAAACTCTTTTTTAAGAAAATGCTTATCATGCAATATCTTAGTGCAATCCTTGCACAACTTTTTTTTCTTAGGGATTCATCATTAACTTCTCCAACTCATTAAGCTGAAGTAAGCTTTTCCTACCAGCCTTTTTCAAGTCAAAATTCAAAGCCTTTATTGCCCAATAAACCTTATGCTCATGTTTTATGAGCAAGTGACAAGACTTTCCGTAGATTAATTGGTAAGGTGTAAGACCAATTGGGGTTTTAAAGGTTGTCCCATATGCCCATAAGGCATCATCTAGCTTTAGTGCCCAATATTTCCTTGAAGAATGAATCATATTCTCTAAAATCACTCGATCTCTATTGCTCACTTCAACTTAACCCCTAGTTTGAGGATGATATGGGGTAACATCCTTGTGTGTCACTCCATACTTTTTCAAAAGAGCATCCATCACATTATTGCAAAAGTGTGAATGTCGATCACTAATAATAGCTTTAGGAGTACCAAACCATGGAAAGATAATCTTCTTAACCACCTTTGTGACACCTTACAATTATTCATATTACCATATATTTGAATGGCACTGCCAATAAAATTACCTAACAGTTTAGCTCACCTCACAGGTTATATGCACAGTCGAATCCATGTTAATGTTACCAATATCTCATAATTATGTTACCATTGCTAAGTTACTATTCATTTGTTATAAATTACGGCAACATGATGGCTTATAAATCATGCTACCCAAACCTGTAATTTCTCAAATTAACACTCCCTAATGGCAAACTCCACCTCCAATACTCCAATTACATACATTACACTTCTATTAGTAGTCACAACTCATCAACGCAACACAGCATTCACGACACACATTTCATCACATATACTAACATTTAATATTCATTACATGCCAAATTTCATACATCAAGTCCAAAATTACAAGTATCCAGTTCCATTATATAATCCACAAATAAATATATACATATAACTACATGTCCAAAAGACTTCATAGGTACATGCCACCTGTACTCCTTCGCTACCTTTTCTTTAACCAATCCCTACACACAGTCAAAACAAACCACGTGCTAAGCAACTTTGTTGCCCAGTGGTGGATACATCTACATAAAATTTCACCTGCTAAACTGCTTTAAGTAAAATTACGATTATACCTCTAGTGTTATATTTGCCACATTGGTTAAAATTTTAAATCTTGTTTTCCTTTAAATTAATGTTTAATTAAATTTACAATTAAGTTCTTTATTTAATTTATCAAATTTCTTAACCTTGTGGAAAATTATCATTTAGTTCCTGGATTCCTTTTTCTTTATATTTTACCTTAATTAACTCCGATTTTGATCATTTCTGCTTCCTTAGACTTGTATTCCATTTTAGATGGTAAATTACCAGTTTAGTCCTTATGTTACTTATAAGTTGGCAAATTACGTTTTAGTCCTTGAACTTTTATTTAATTACCATTTTTGCCTTTTCACTTATTTAGCTAATCTAACTCTTTTAATTACAATTTTGGTGTCAAATTACCATTTTACCCTTATTCTCCCGCATAATTACATTTTTGCCCTTTTTAGTCCATTTAACACCATTTTTACCTTATTTATTATTTTATTTCATCTTTAACATTATTTCAGCATAATTTTCCATTTAGTCCTCAATTTTACACCAAATTAAAATTTTTCTCCTAATATAACTAGTGAAAATCCCTAAATCGGATATACAGGACGAGGACTTATATGCTACTAATGGACTAGAGAGACCACTTGTTGTGATCTAACTACTTCAGTATGGGTGGAGGGACCACTTATTGCGATCCTACTACTCCACTATAATTGTGCATGTCAGCTATCTAATATGTGTACTTTTCAACAAATCTTATGATACTACCGCGATATATGTATCCTTATGGCTAGCCATCATATCCTAGGGTCTCAGACTATCCACTATACACTAAGGGCAACCATATTTTATAACTTATGTCATATTTTCATAAGTTTTTCCTTACTAATCACATTATATCATAAGCACTACATCCTCATATTGTATCCAATTATACTTAATCATTATATATCCATTATAAATACATAAAATATCATATGAAAATAAAGAGAAAATAGTAATATACATACAAACACCATTCGGCCTTAATAGGAACTACCACATACCATTTAATTTTTCTTCATTTGCATGCAAATTATCTCTCAAATGTCATTCTAAGCAATTATATAATCATACATATTCAAATTGTCTTATAATTTATAAGTTTCCTTAACTTCCATCATTATATTCCATTATGATTAATTATGTACACTTAACATTTTTTCACTTTAATCAATACTACTATATTCTCCACCTATAATATTATGTATTTCACATCAAATATGTCATTTATTATCAAGTTAGCTTATATTTCCTTTTAGTACATAATTTGGCCAACTTAAGACCATTTGGTTTCACTTTGTTTCCTTCATTAATTTATACTCAAATCATCTTAAATCATCATTTTATCATGTTAGGTTGAATTATTTATCATTTTTACATAGGTTCACCTAGTTACATAATGTAAAATTTGTGTAAATTTCACAAAAGTAAATGAAATTAGGCATAATTGTATGCACTAACCTTATATTAGCTTGAGAATGGCCTAATCTTCCTTCTCCTCTCCTTCTTTCTCCTTGCCTTTGTCTTTTCTTTGATCTTCCTCTTTAGGCCGAATTTTAAAGAGAGAAAATAGTAAGTTTTAGCCATGAATTAAAGCAATCAAATGCTACTACCTAACTCTAATAACCATGCTCTATAAGGCTATAACAAATTCCCCAATTAATTCTAACAAAAACACAAGATGTTATCCAATTAGGTCAATCCTCTCTCTTTAAAATAACTCCAAATCCAAGCTTCTCCTCGATGTAATCCAACTTCTAGGATTTAAAGGACCATCTCTGGAGTATTTGGTAAAAATTTAGGGTGGACATTTGGTGGGAGGAAGAAGAAATGAAGAAAATGGTGGAAATGACCAAGGTAAGCTAGGTTTGGATTTTTCAAGAGAATAGGGGGAATTTTACAGAATTTAGGGTAGATTATAGATGATTCTAGACCCCTCTATGTTGTCTTTAAGTCCACCAAAGCTAAGGTCCAAATTCCACCATTCACTATTTGATCTAATGGCTTATTTTTAAGCCACTTGGCACCATTTTCTTGATCTCTACTTATATTTTAATTGTGTTACTACTTGTGGGTGATCATGGCTTATTTTTAATGGCTTACATGTCTTTAAATATTTAAAATATGGCAATTAAGCCCATTAATTAAATTGATCTCGATTTTTGACCATTTTTTTAAAATTAATGTTTTGCTTCTCAAAATGCTCTGAAATTTTTCCCTGAGTGCACTAATATATGTAGGATCATTTTTTTTTAAATTTCATCTCATTTCGATATTGGTTCAGTATACTTCTGGCTTTGGAGGCAAATTCAGCCAGTTCGAAACTCAAAATTTCAAAACTGTCCTAAAATTTATTTTTCACTTTCAATAGGCTATTTATGATATTTTTAATGAGTCTATGTAATTGAAATAATATTTGGAGCTCTGTGGAATATTTTAGAGCTCAGTTAAACTTTCGATCAACTTTTTACAGTAATCGAGAAAATGCTTCTTTACTCAATTCGGGGACCTATTTATGCTCAGTTTCTTCTTAAATTATACCAATGGACTCCATTTAACTCATACTACCTCATCAACTACTTAACTTTACTTCCTAGATCAGTCACCCATCCCCTGATTGCACAAGGGTAAGCACGCTTAATTGTGATTTTCTTTATATTATACTAGTACAATTACTCTAATAACAGTCTTAAGGTTACTGTACATGCTCTACAACATACTATACATAATAGATGAAATTTCAGGGTGTTACATTACTCCCCCACAAAATAAAAATTGTCTTCAAAATTTACCTAGATTGAAAAGTTGAGGATACTGTTGTCTCATCGCCTTTTCTGGTTCCCAAGTTGCTTCTTCCATATTGTGGCGTGTCCAAAGCATCTTGACTAGTGGAATTTTCTTGTTTCTCAGTTGTTTGGTTTCCCTAGCTAAGATTCTCATTAGCTCCTCATCGTATGACAAGTTGGGTCGCAACTGGACTTCCTTGGGTGTGATGATATGTGAAAGATCCAACAGATACCTCCTCAACATAGATACATGAAATACATCATGAATCCTATCTAACTTTGGTGGTAATTTTAATCGGTAAGCTACCGATCCAACCCGCTATACTACTTCATAGGGGCCAATGAATCTTGGACTGAGCTTTCCCTTTTTGCCAAATCATAGGATCTTTCTCCACAAGGAAACCTTTAAGAACACTTTCTCACCCATATTAAATTCTATATCTTTCCTTTTCAAGTCAGCATAGGATCTATGCCTATCTTTAGCTGCTTTTAGGTTATCTCTAATCAATTTTACTTTATCCTTGATTTCCTGGATCAAGTCTAGTCCCATTAGGTTATTCTCTTTTAGCTCGGTCCAACACAAAGGTGTCCTGCATTTTCGACCATAAAGTGCTTCAAATGGTGCCATCTTGATGCTGGACTGGTAGCTATTGTTATATGTGAATTCTGCCAGTGGGAGATACTTTTCCCAATTGCTACCAAACTTGAGTATACAACACCTCAACATGTCTTTCAGTATCTGGATCACTCACTCAGATTGCCCATCTATCTATGGGTGGAAGGCAGTACTATAATGCAAGTGAGTTCCTAATGCTTCTTGAAGCTTTTGCCAAAATCTAGATGTAAACTGATCTATCTAAAATAATGGAGACGGGAACACCATATAATCTTACTACTTTATTGATGTAGATTTTCGCTAACTTAGCTAATGAGAAATCAGTTCTCACTGGTATAAAGTGAGCAAACTTTGTTAATCTATCAACCATCACCCAAATGGAATCATGTTGTCTCCTGGTAAGTGGTAGTCTAGACACAAAATCCATGGTGACACATTCCCGCTTCCATTCTGGTATGGTAATAGGCTACAGTAATCTCGAAGGAACCTGGTGCTCGACCTTAACTTGCTGACATATCAGGCATTTAGTCACAAAATCTGCAATTTCCTTTTTCATCCCTGGAAACTAGTACATTGCTTTCAAATCTTGGTACATCTTGTTACTCCCTGGGTGCATCGCATACTTACTACTGTAGGCTTCTGTCAAAATGTTCTTCTTCAATTTTGTGTCATTTAGTACACAAATTCTCCCTTTTTAGTGTAAACAATTACCATGACCTAGGGAGAACTCATTATCTTTCCCCTCTTATACTTAAGAAATGATAGAAGCTAACCTATCATCTTGCCTTTGAGTAGCCTTTACCTTGTTGAAGACAATTGGGTTTTACCTGAATTTCAGCTACTAGTGCTCCATTTTGAGCTACATTTAACTTGACATTCATTGCTTTCAAGGCTGCTAAATGCTTTTTGCTAAGTGCATCAGCTACCAGGGTGGTAGTTTCTTAAGCAGTTATAATCCTTAATAAGCTCCAACTAATGCCTTTGCCTCAAGTTCAGCTCCTTTTGAGTAGGTAAGTACTTTAGACTTTTGTGATCCGTGTAGATGTATCATTTTTCCCCATATAAATAGTGCCTCCAGATCTTCAGTGCGAACAAAATAGTTGATAGTTCCAAATCATGGGTAGGATAGTTTCTTTCATGGGTTTTAAGTTGCCTGGAAGCATAAGCTACCACCTTGCCTTCCTGCATAAGCACACATCCTAGCCCATTTTTTGAAGTATCGCTGTAAATGACATATGGCTTACCTGAAGTGGGTTGTGTAAGCACCAGTGCTTCATTCAACATGGTTTTAAGCTTTTCAAAGCTCTCTTGACACCGATCTATCCACTCGAACTTAGCATTCTTATGTAGCAACTTGGTAAGTGGGGTAGCTACCATGGAAAATCCTTTAACAAACCATTGATAATAACCAGTAAATCCTAGGAAGCTTCTAACTTTTACAACATTTTTAAGTAGTTTCCACTCTAGGATAGCTTTAACCTTTTTAAGATCAACTTTAATACCCTCTACTGACACTATATGGCCAAGGAAAGGAACTTCATTTAACCAGAATTGATAATGGTTGAACTTGGCATACATTTTTTTATCCCTTAAAGTTTACAGAATAATTCTCAGGTGCTTGTCATGTTCCTCTAGAGTTTTTGAGTACACCAGTATGTCATCGATAAACACCACCACAAACTGGTCTAAATATTGATGGAAAATTGGTTCATCAAATCCATGAATGCCGTTGGTGCGTTGGTAAGGCTGAATGGCATAACCAAAAACTCATAATGGCCGTATTAGGTCCGAAAGGCAGTCTTCAGCACATCTATCCCTCTAACTCAAATTTGATGATAGCCATATTTCAAATCAATTTTTGAGAAGACAACTACACCTTTCAATTGATCAAACAAATCATCAATTCAAGGCAATGGGTACTTGTTCTTTATGGTGACTTTATTCAATTGCATATAGTCAATACATAGTCGAAGGGAACCATCTTTCTTTTTCACAAATAACATTGGTGCTCCCCATTGTTATACACTCGGGCAAATAAACCCCTTATCTAGCAATTCTTGCAACTGCACCTTTAGTTCCTTCAACTATGTGGGTGTCATCCGATAAGGAGCTATAGAAATTAGAGCAGTACCTAGCATCACATCAATTGTGAACTCAACCTCTCTCTGGTGGTAACCTTAGTAAATCATCAGGGAAGACATCGGGAAAGTCTTGGACAGTAGGCACATCACTTATCTTTGGCTTTTCTTCTTTAGTTTCTATCACATAGGCCAGGTAAGCCTCACATCCTTTCCTGATACACCTGTGTGCTGCTATAGTTGATATAACATTTGACAAGAAGTCAAATCTTTCACCCACTACTATGATTTCCTGTCCTTTAGGGGCCTTCAATGCAATTCTCTTCAACCGACAGTCCACTATTACTTAATGTTTATGAAGCCAGTCCATCCGCAAGATAACATCAAACTCATGAAATGGGAGTTCAATTAGGTTTACTAACAAGGTGGTTTGTTGTATTTGGATAGGACACTCCCTATAAACTATGTTCACTCTTACCTCATGCCATAAAGGATTACTCACTAGAATCTCTTGTTCTAACTGTGATTTAACTAAACCCTTTCCATGTACAAGTTTGGTGCTAAGGTATGAATGTGTGGACCCAAGGTCTATCATAGCATAAACTTGAGTGTAGAATAAAGAAAATTTACCTACTATAACATCTGGTGCAACCCGATCCTCCCTAGCTCTCATTGCATATGCCTGAGCAGCCGATCGTCTATCTGAAGCAAGAGGCATCTGGGCACTAGCTTGAGTGGATGTAGCTCTACTGGATCCACCTCTACTATGGCCTCTGGCTACTACAATGGGAGGCCTACTAGTAGGTGTGGTTGATGGAGTGGCCTGAGCATGTGGACAGTCTCTCTACATATATTCTTTTGACCCACATCTCAGGCAAGCTCCTATCAACCTCCAACACTCTCTTGGATGGCGGCATCCATAATGCTCACATTCTAGATTATCAACTCTGTGGGAACCTCGTGGGATGCTGGTAACTAATGCGGTAGGTGGAGCAGCTCAAGCCGTTGACTTCTGGCTAGGTGTTGGAGTGGCTGTAGGAGCTTGTGGGGGAGCTGCAGAAGATCTGGGTTTCTTAATAGATCTGCTAGATGTCCATATGGGTGGCCTCCTTCTTTGCTGGAATTTGGCTTTTTACTGGCCTTTTCAGCTTCAATTGTTTCAAGTCTTATGGCTACATCTACTAAAGCCCTCCTATCAGCATAATCATGGACTGCTAGTGCCTTTTTGATTTTAGTGTGCAGTCTCCTCGCAAATAACTGGCACATCTTTGCTGGAGGAATATGGTAGTCTTTCATGTAAGCACTCATCTCTAAAACACCCTATCATACTCCTGAACTATGCATGTACCCTAGCGCATTCGGCAAAATGCTTCCTCCATAGCCTGCTGGTGTGCTTTACCCACATATTTGTCTTTAAATTGTTAAAGGAAAAAGTCCAAAGTCAATTGTTTTGGTGAGGTGTAACGTCTAACTATGTCCTACCATGTGTAAGCTGGGCCCTGAAATAGTGTTATTGCGCCTTCCAACATCTCTTCTGGAGGGCTATGGGTAATCTCAAATAATCTCTTAATCTGATCTAACTATTCTTTAGCTTCTGTTGCAGTAACTTATTCTCGCCAATAAAAATTTTCTACTCCAGTCTTTTAACTATTCTAATATTGGCCTTCTGGGTATCTGTGCTGGTGGCTGCTGCTGTGAGGGAGCTGAGGCCTGAAACTATCTATATAATAAATTCATCACCATCTGTACAAAGTTTGGGGGAACCGGTGCTACTATTTAAGAAGCCAGAGAAGCTGGTGCAGTGTTTGCTGAGTGGACACATGAGATTGAGCAGTTGGGGTACTAACTGTCGGTCTGGCTGAGGCTAAGGCCTTGCTCTCTACATCACTCGCCAGCTCATGTGCTCGTGTGGATCTACAAGCCATAGCTATTACTGAAATACACAAAGGGACAGGTAAGCTTTAATTCCAAATTTACTTAGTCTTATGTGGCATGTACATATATCCATTCAACCATTCACTCACACATGCACATTTACTCCGATCTTAGGACCACCTAAACCACGCTCCGATACCACAAAATGTGACACCCTACAATCATTCATATTACCATATATTCGAATGGCACTACCAATAAAATTGCCTAACAGTTTAGCTCGCATCTCAGCTTATATACACAGACGAATCCATGTTAATGTTACCAATATCCCATAATTATGTTACCATCGCTAAGTTACTATTCATTTGCTATAAATTTCGGCATCATGACGGCTTATAAATCATGCTACCCAAACCTGTAATTTCTCAAATTAACACTCCCTAATGGCAAACTTCACCTCCAATACTCCAATTACATACATTACAATTCTATTATCAGTCACAACTCATCAACGCAACACATCATTCACGACACACATTTCATCACATTTACTAACATTTAATATTCATTACATGCCAAATTTCATACATCGAGTCCAAAATTACAAGTATCCAGTTCCATTATACAATCCAAAAATAAATATATACATATAACTACATGTCCAAAAGAATTCGTAGGTACATGCCACCTTGTACTCCTTCGCTACCTTCTCTTTAACCTGTCCCTACTCGCAGTCAAAACAAACCATGTGCTAAGAAACTTTGTTGCCTAGTGGTGGATACATCTACACAAAATTTCACATACTAAACTACTTTAAGTAAAATTATGATTATACCCCTAGTGTTATATTTGCCACATTGGTTAAAATTTTAAATCTTGTTTTCCTTTAAATTACCGTTTAATTAAATTTACAATTAAGTTCTTTATTTAGTTTATCAAATTTCTTAACCTTGTGAAAAATTATCTTTTAGTCCCTTGATTCCTTTTTCTTTATATTTTACCTTAATTAACTCCGATTTTGGTCATTTCTGTTTTCTTAGACTTGTATTCCATTTTAGATGGTAAATTACCAGTTTAGTCCTTATGTTACTTATAAGCTGGCAAATTGCGTTTTAGTCCATGAACTTTTTTTTAATTACCATTTTTGCCTTTTTTCATTTATTTAACTAATCTAACTCTTTTAATCATATTTTTTTATGTCAAATTGCCATTTTACTCCTGTTTTCCTGCGTAATTACATTTTTGCCCTTTTTAGCCCATTTAACACCATTTTTCACCTTATACATTATTTTATTTCATCTTTAACATTGTTTCAGGATAATTTGCCATTTAGTCCTCAAATTTATATGAAATTATAATTTTACCCCTATTGTAACCAATGAAAATCCCGAACCAGATATACGGGATGAGGACTCATATGCTACGAATGGACAAGAGAGACCACTTACCATGATCTGACTACTTTAGTGTGGGTGGAGGGACCAGTTACCGTGATCCTACTACTCCACTATAATTATATGTGTCGGCTATCCAATATGTGTACTTTTCAATAAATATTATGATACTACCGCGGTATATATGTCCTTATGGCTAGCCATCATATCCTAAGGTCTCGGACTATCCATTGTACACTAAGGGCAACCATATTTTATAACTTATGTCATATTTTCATAAGTTTTTCCTTACTAATCACATTATGTCACAAGCACTACATGCTCATATTGTACCCAATTATACTTAATCATTATATATCCATTATAAATACATAAAATATCATATGAAAATAAAGAGAACATAGTAATATACATACAAACACCATTTGGTCTCAATAGGAACTACCACATACCATTTAATTCTTTCTTCATTTGCATGCCAATTATCTCTCAAATGTCATTCTAAGCAATTATATAACCATAAATGTTCAAATTGTCTCATAATTTCTAAGTTTCCTTAACTTCCATTATTACGTTCCATTATGATTAATTATATACACTTAACATTTTTTCACTTTAATCAATACTACTATATTCTCTACCTATAACATTATGTATTTTACATCAAATATATAATTTATTATCAAGTTAGCTTATATTTTCTTTTAGTACATAATTCGACCCACTTAAGACCATTTGGTTTCACTTTGTTTCCTTCATCAATTTATACTCAAATCATCTTAAATCATCATTTTATCATGTTAGGTTGAATTATTTCTCATTTCTACATAGGTTCACCTAGTTACATAATGTAAAATTTGTGTAAATTTCACCAAAGTAAATGAAATTAAGTGTAAATTATATCCACTAACCTTATATTAGCTTGAGAATGGCCTAATCTTCCTTCTCCTCTCCTTCTTTTTCCTTGCCTTTGTCTTTTCTTTGATCTTCCTCTTTAGGTCGAATTTTAAAGAAAGAAAATAGTAAGTTTCAGCCATGAATTAAAGCAATCAAATGCTATTAACTAACTCTAATAACCATGCTCTATAAGCCGATAACAAATTTCCCAACTAATTCTTACAAAAACACAAGATGTTACCTAATTAAATCAATCCTCTCTCTTTAAATAACTCAAAATCCAAGCTTCTTCTTGATGAAATATGAGTTCTAGGGTTTAAAGGAGAATCTCTGGAGTATCTGGTAAAAATTGGGGTGGATATTTGGTGGGAGGACGAATTAATGAAGAAAATGCTAAAAAATGACCAAGGTAAGATAGGTTCAGATTTTTCAAGAGAAGAGGGGGAAAATTATAGAATTTGGGGTAGAATTACATATGCTTCTAGACCGCTCGATGTTATCTTTAAGTTCAACAAATCTAAGGCCCAAATTCCACATTTACTATTTGATCTAATGGCTTATTTTTAAGCCACATGGCACAATTTTCTTAATCTCTTCTTATCTTCTAATTGTGGTAATGCTTGTAGGTGATCATGGATTATTTTAATGACTTTCATGTCCTTAAATATTCAAAATATGGCAATTAAGTCTATTAATTAATTTGATCTCGATTTTGACCATTTTTCTGAAATTAATGTTCTACTTGTCAAAATGCTATGAAATTTTTCCTGAGTGCACTAATATGTGTAGGCATATTTTATTTTAAATTTCAGCTCATTCTGACATCAGTTCAGAATACTTCTGGCTCCAAAGGTAAATTCAACTAGTTCGAAACTCAAAATTCTGAAACTGTTAGAAAATTTATTTTTCACATTTAATAGGTTATTTATGATATTTTTAATGAGTATATGAGATTGAAATAATTTTTAAAGCTCTATAGAGTATTTTGGAGCTCGATCAAACTTTTGGTCAACTCTTTTACGGCAATCGAAAAAATGCTTCTTTACTCATTTTGGGGACCTATTTAAGCTCAATTTATTCTCAAATTGTACCAATGGACTCCATTTAACTCATACTACCTCATCAACTTCTTAACTCTACTTCTCAGGCTGGTCACCCATCCCCTAATTGCACAAGGGTGAGCACGCTCAACCTTTGAGCCTCTATGATTTTCTCTATATTATACTAGTGTAATTACTCTGATAATAGTCCTAAGGTTATTGTGCATGCTCTACAACAAGATATGCATAACCGATAAAATTTTAGGGTGTTACAACCTTGGCATCATTAGTAAGGATAGGCATTACTTTCACTAATTTCAAAACATAATTGACCATAACTAAGATGTAATTATTTCCCAAAGAACTAAGGAAAGGACCCATGAATTCCATCCCCCATGTATGAAAGATCTCTACCTCTAAAATTCCTTTTAATGGCTTCTCATGCTTTCTTGAAATATTACCCATTCTTTGATACCTATCACATGTAATCACAAAGTTCCTAACATCTTTAAATAATGTAGGGTACCAAAAAAAAAGATTGACGTACCTTAAAAGCTATTTTGGCAACACCAAAAGGACCCCCTACATCCATTGAGTGACAATGCCTTAAACCATCTTCAACCTCATCTTAGGGAATACATATTCGAATCAAATGTTGCTTTTCAAAATAATAAAATAAAAAAAATTGCAGCAGAAAAAGAAACCCATCAGGATCTATGCGATCTAATTGATTCAATAAAAAAGAAGTGTAATGATTACCAACCTCTCGAAGCGCAAAAAAAATCAAATTTGCAAGTGCAGCTCACGCGAAATAACACCCTCTACCAGTATCCACATGCAAATGCAATGAATAGAATCTCCCGGGGTGCTAGCTCCCTTCCTTAGCGGTTAGGGTATATTTTTCTCTCTTTCTCAAAGTTACAAAAGCAAAAATAATGATTTTTCTTTTCTCTACACTAAGTGACGGCTGCCACTCCCTTTTTATGCTAGATTAGGGTTTTAATATATATATATATATATATATATATGACCATAACCTAACCCTAATTTAGAGAGAGAAAACTTTGAGCCCACTTTTTTATTAAAATAAGAAATACTTAAGAATAATAATATTAATCTTAAATATTATTTTTTATTTGATTTTTAATTTATCACAAAATAAAGTTCAAAATGCCTGAATTAACCCTTAGTCCATTCATTACCTTCTATGTGTGCGACCCAATAGGTTCATATTATATTGGCAATGGGCCCCAATCCCATCATGGGCCCACAAATCATAAGCAACCTCTAGCAAGACATTATGACTACTCAAATAATATGAATATCGATAATTCAATTTTAACCTAATAGAATATGTTATAATTTCTTTGTCACACGATATCTTATTTGAATATAAGTCATGGTCTATGTTAAACTTGTATAGTCCAAACATATAATTTCTCAATCACTAAGTAGATTGATAATGTCAAATGATATTGATTGCTCCATCAATTCATTTGAGCACGGCCATGCATTTCTCAATCCTACTTATTGAGCAGCCTAATAGATATCTTTCTCGTAAGAGAGGGACAAATTCCTTCTTGATTATTCACTATCCTATAAATGATTCTCATCATGTCCAATCATAATCTTTATGATTATCTGATTAAAGATAATATTTGATTATGTCAAAACATAATATTCATCATGTAGTATACTGTGATAATCTCAAGTCTAAGGATCGATAACATAATTATTATGAGATCGCTAATGATATTGACCCATGTAGTATCTCATAGCGGGTCTATCCAGTACTCTGTTCTTTAATAAGTACTTATATGTTTAATTCATATCACCATATGTAATCATCCCATGATTATCAATCAAACTTATACTAGTCTTTATTTGTCATTATTCATTTAATGATAAATGACTAAGGATAGTCAAAATAACATTAGATTGTTATTTACAAACAATATTATAATGTAACATGCCAACAATATAATAATATGAAAAAAAAACCCAATTTTATAATGAAATGTGACATTACATAAAGAACCAAATATTTGGCCTAATGTATATCCACTAACATCAAACCATCAACACATCGCATATAAAGTAAAAGCTCCTCCCAATAGTAAAACTTACTATCATGCGAGAACTTCTTCCTTTAATTATAATCAAGCCTATAAGGAAGAACATCACTTGCAAGATAGTTAGAATTATCAACAAACCATGGAATGTCCTTTGCTACCACACTTAAAAGTGTTCACCATAAAAGGTCTCACTGATTGGCATTCTTCTTCAAACCCTATTGATCCAATCTTGACAAATGATCCACTATAAGATTCTCACTCCCTTTTTAATCTCTAACTTCCAATCAAATTCCTAAAGCATTAAAATCCACTTTATGAGTTTAGCCTTTACATCCTTCTTACTTATAAGATACCTAAGAGTAGTATGATCTAAATACACAATAACTTTTTACCCCTATAAGATATGCTCAAAACTTGTCAAATGTATACACAATGGCTAACAACTCTTTTTTCGTAGTGGTGTAGTTAATTTGAGCTTCATCTAACGATTTTCTAGCTTAATAAATCACATTAGACTTACATTCCTTCCTTTACCCCAAAATTGCCCCTTTTCTAATTAAGTGGCTGCAAAATAGGTGTTAAAACAAGAGCCTTCTTCAAAGTCTCAAATGCATCAAGACAAGCTTCATCAAACTTCAAATCAGCATCTTTAGTAAGCAAATTACACAATGGCTTAGCTATCTTGGAGAAATCCTTAATAAATCTCCTACAAGAACCCACATGGCCAAGAAAATGTCTAATGTCCTTAACAAATTTATGAGGTGGCAAATTAGCGATCACCTCAATCTTTACTCTATCTACACTAATTGCTTTACTGGATATAGAATGCCCAAGAGCAATACCTTCTTATGCCATGAAGTGGCACTTCTCCCACTTGTGTACTAATCCATACTCCATACACCTATCAAAAACTTTAGAAATA
>JBBPFJ010000346.1:25000-64000 GCA_037975025.1 Excoecaria agallocha | reverse complement strand
TGGGACTAGTGCTAGTGGGAGATTTTTAGCGTAAGCCCTAGCCCCAATATATTGTAATAAAATACTTTAGTTAATAAATGAGGCATTTGTTTTATCTATTGTATTCCTGTGCATATCAATTGATAGAACTATCCAAGAATGTTGTTTTAGTTTAAGTTATCATGTGTGAGGCACATGGTTGTAAGACCTTGAAACAAATGAGACTTCATTCTAAATATCCCTAGTCAGTCATTGTTATGGGAATAACAATGAATTAAGACTAGTATGCTCTCTCTAATAAGTTGAGTTCTGTCTTACGGATCATAAAGACAAGAGTGTCAATCAGAGATCATAGATACATGTTTAGAACATGGTATCTGGATTCGATCCACTCATGAGAACACTACATGGTACGAGTCATAAGTGTTTCTTATATGCAAGTTTTGTATCGGAGTTCTTAGACCTAAAATCTCTATGAAACTCTTTATGAATTATTGTGTGCTTTGACATACACCTAACGTGCTCATAACAGAGTGACAAGTACGGGTATGCTTGGGTATGCATTGATTCATGTTAGAGAGCATGAGAGAAGTGAAGGGATTACCCCTCTCTATAAGAGAAAAAATATCATCGGCCACTTGATCAGTAAACTGAGAAGTGTATGGCCATACCGAGATGAAATAATGAGTAATCATTATTTATCTGAGAGTTCAGTGTCACTGGAATATCAAGAAAGGAATTAATATATATAAGGATGACTAGTTCCATGCCTTATATTAATTCTGATATTTATGGGTAAGGGACTATACAAAATTGCATTAGGTCACTAATGCCATATGCATTTTCATTTAATTTGGAATGCTATAATATCTTTCTAGAGAATATATATAGCCTTTGAATTAATTTATTAATTCATTGGCAATATTAAATGGACCTATAGGATCGCACACAAAGCATTGGGCTTAAAATATTTAAATAATGTATTGGGCATTAATTTGGGCTTTTAATTAAAGTCGAATTAATATATGTTATGGGCATTATAAATGCTATTGGACCTTGGTCCATGAGAGAGAAAAATTCAGCCCACATGGTTTAATTTCAATAAATTAATTATATTTTATTAATTGAGTTAATTGAGTATAAATCCTAATGATATTTAAATCAAATTAAAACACCTAATTAAGAGATGACATAGCCGAAATTCCAAGATTAAATACTAAGGGAATTTCGGCACATGTGAATTTCCAAATTAAGTGATTAATTTGATTATAATGTCTTATGTTTTATCTTGGATTAAATCAAAAGAGTTTGAATCAATATATATTACTTATTTTAAGGAAGTGATTAAGGCTAAAATAAATTATCTTGAGGTAGTGGATTTTAGATTAATCACTTACATAATTAGGTGATATATATTGATAGAGGAAAAAATTGATAGAGGAAAAAACATGAAACCCTAGTTTTTAAGGTTTTGGCGTGAATTGTTTCTCTCTCACTCACATTTCTCTCTTGGCGGAAACATAAAAGGGGAAGAACTCTTTCTTGCTTTCTTGTGTTTTTGGGCATTAATAGCACTTAAAAGAAGTACAAGATCAAGTCTTGTAGCTTCAAACCATAGCCATTTACACAATACTTAATTTGCGAGCTAGCAATCTCGGTTTTAAGCTATCTTTGCAAGTGTATGTGTGAGAATAGAGAGGAGTGGCGTAAAGGCTATTCCTTGGCATTGGTGGTGAAGGTCTAAGGCTAAGATAACCTCCTTGGTTGCTGGTCATCATCAAAATCAAGTTTTAAAGGCATCTAAAGTTGTAAGTTTTAAAACCCTAAAATTGCATGTTTCGATTCTTATCATGAAATTGTATGGCATGTATGATCGAATTTTATTATTTTTCGCTGCGTGATCTTTATGTGCATACAATGTCATATTCCATCAGATGCACCTTCTATCATTTTTTTTCCATTACATCAAAAAATAGTTGTGATTAATACAAGCCTACTTAGCATCAAAATTAATTGGAAAAAGGTGATTAAAAAAATTAATGACATTATTTTTAAGCTAAATAAGGTTATTGTTATAAAAATGAGTTTATTATTTAGTGCCCTTTAATTATATTTGAATATTATTTCATAGTTTTATAATGGCATAAGTTAACTGATGGCATTTATATATGGTTCATATTAGGAGTAGACATGTTTAGGAAGTTAAAGTTTGAAAGTTTAATAATTATTTTTCATACAAGCTGAATGATTTTGTCTGTGCTTTCTATTACATTAACATGCTTGTTCGTGTGCACTTGTCTTTCTGTGCTTTCCTTTTCCTTTCCTGGTTTTTGAGAATGCAATATGCTTGACATGTATGGATTCTTATGGTTAGCTCATATATTATAGTGTGAACATGTGTAATTTTAGAAGTTTTTTATCTGAGTATATTTATATAAATAATACATACATATGCCAGAAAAAATCATATTTATATATAACATTTATCATTATTATTGCTATGAGCAAACTCAAACACCATTTATATTGTGATAAGATATTCCATTCTCTCTCTATTGGGATCTTTAATTGAATTTTTTTTGAAGTTTTTCTCTCCATCTCCACATGGGTCTTTTGTAGATCAAATAACATGCAAGTAATATATTCAAAAACTAAGTTATTTGTTCTATAGACGTTAACAACTAAGGGTGTTTGTTTTTCTTTTACTTTACATTAGTTAAAAGATGATTAATAAGGTTTTATGGGTTTTTGAGAATTGTTCTTGTATTGGTTGTTGTTATGTAGATTGCTTGTTATTGGTATCTCCTCTTAGGATTTGTTGATGTTCAAGGCAATTATCTTTGTAAGTATAACCTTTTTTATTGGGAATTTCTTTTATAAGTTCTTGTTGGGAATTATCTTGGTAGTATTCATTCTTCCATTGCTTGAGAATTAATTTTATTATTTTGTAAAGTGAAAATCTAATTAAAAGTAAAAGATCTAATTTGCACACTCTTTATTTGTGTTTTTAACTCTGATTTTATTTCTGTCTTTTTCCTTTTTGCAATTGAATGAATCTAAAATGTTGAAAATAACATTGATAGAAGTATGAGACTAAGCAAGACAGTAGCTATTGTTGTGATTTTTAATGTATTTTCAATTATAACAACATAGAAGTTTGATTCTATAGGAAAACTAAAATTTCATAACTACTCAAATTTGTTTTACTTATTTCTGATGTCAGCTCTAGGTTATGCCATGGTTGAGTCATAGGAAAACTCAAATTTCATAACTACTCAAATTTGTTTCCACAAGATGATTGCAAGTTAAATAGGAGTTGGACTTTTGTTAAACATTTTATACACTATGTAAACAAAAAATTTTGAAGTAGTTTTGAAAGAAAAAAAGAAAATGTAGTTCTATTCTAGATGAAATTATGGAATACTGGCTACTAGAAATTGCTTGTAGAAGATGGCATACATATAAGGAAGCAACATGTGTTCTGTACAAAAGAGGGTCATGGTTTCTTTTACTGCAGGATGAATGTTTATTCTATACATTATTAAAATTACTTTGTTTAGTTCACATCCCTTATTGAAAATAATACCAGGAATGCAATACTATTCATCTTCTGGATTTCTGAAATAAAATTCTTAACTGCTGAAAGTTCTAATACTGCTTACCAAAATATGTAGGGGGAGGACAGAATTATGCATTGACCTATTGGAAAATGTGTTCTAACAAATCTTTAACTTGGATTTTATATGTGATATTGGGTAGTGTTTATTGTTGTTCTGCAGTGAGCTTCAATTATCCTCTATACTTAATTGCTCAAAATTATAGATTTGGGAGTAATATTCTGTTATTTTTAATAGAATTGTAAATTCCTCAACATAGCTCATCATGATCGATGTATAATGCAGATATATACTATATTTTTTCAAATTCTGCTGGCAACCTCATTAGCTAGCTTTTAGTTTTTGGTTGCTACAAAGATGATATTATCAGTCAATTATTGCTTTTAAATGCTACAAGGATGACATTTGCTATTTTTATTGGAAGATACCGATTGAATTTTCTTATTGTTTTCCTTTGTACTAGTCATGGAATATGAGAAAATTAATAGGAAAAGGAAAGAAATCTCTATGTGTATAAATGTCTTTGTTTGATTTTAGGGAATTGAATGGAAAATTAAAGAAAATAAAAGAAAAGAATATTAGAACATGATGACTTTAATGACATACTTCCATTGATATGCTATAACTTCTATTTTTTGGCTTGTTATTCTACTTTGCATCCTTCCATTGATATGCTGTAACTTCTATTTTTGGCTTTTTATTCTACTTTGCATCCTTCCATTGATATGCTGTAACTTTTGTTTGTCTGGTATCTTTTCTGGACTTTGTTATTGGGTATGTAGAAGTATACATGTTTTCTTGTGCTAAAATTCCTCGTGCTGATGGATATTGATAGTGTAGCTTGAGGAGACATAATAGTGATCTCATATTTTCTTGCATTGGAATGATCTCACATATGAGTTATTTATTTATTTCTTTGAATATAACAGAGGCAACTAGAGATTTGCCTCTTTGCTGCCTGATTTAGAGAGCATAGTGGAGATATAGCTAGTTCCCGAGCTGCATACCAACTTTTAAATAGTGAAAACTTTGTCTTCTTGAAGCCATTGTAAACCATGCAAACATAAAACATCGGCCGGTGAGATAATGCATCTATTAAATTTTTTAATTTGAAATTATGAAAACATGGATAATTTGGTGTATCAATAATTTGATATAGATAGATGTTTTAAATTGTGCTATTTTTCCTTTTTTTTATAGGGAAATCCCAAAGATGCTGTTTCTTTGTACCAATAGGCAATTGCTATTAAAAAAGGGAAAAAACATTCGCTCGTGTTGCTAATATTATATGCACAATACTCTCGATTTCTATATTTGGTATGTTCTGTAATGCCATAATATGTGTCAAATTAGTGATTCTAAGATATACACATAAATGATAATTTATATTAGATAACTATATATTTATAGGAAAATAACACCACACTTCACCCATATTCTCCTCCAACACTCCAAATAAGTTGATTAGACTGTTAGAGCTTGAATTAGTAGTTTCCAAGTAATCACAAGATTAATTTAGGTTGGTTTTGATGATTTGATGTTAACCTAGTAGAGACAAAACTTCAATATGTTAGGTTGGCAGAAATTACCTACTGACCATGACCCATGTCGGGCCTATATATACTATAATTTTCTATTTGGCACAGATCTACATGTTTTTAGATCTAGGGTTTCTTTATTTTTTTGTTCTTTCATTCCTTCATTTCTTCCATATAATATATAGTTATATAATTGTAAATAGGTTAGATTTAGATCAAATTACATAGATTAAACACAAATTTACAGGTTAGACATTTATTTTCTGCAATTTAATGCTCACTTCCATTGGAAATTAGAGAAGAAGATGAAATAAGCCTAGGTTCCAACTTAGAGTTCTTCCTTATATGAATTTCTAGGTTTTTTTTCTATCCTTTTCTTCTTTTATCTTGTAATGGATAATGAGTAGTTAATTAATTGTTTAGGGGATCTTTGAACCCCCTATCTTTAATGTGAATACTGAATATTTCTTAGTTTTTTATGGATGAAAAGTTCATTTTACTGTTGCTTCATTGAAAGATTTTGGGTTTTTGTTATTTTAAGCAAATTTCTAGATTTTAATGTATGATTTTATTTGTCATACTATCTTATTTGGATGCTTTACCCAAATGCTTGAATGCCACAGAATGGGACTTGATAAGTTATAGATTTTATGATTTTAGATCTAGGATTTGGAGTAAAAATGAATGGATCTTGGGTTGTTTGGCTTCAAAATGGGAATGTAAACCAAACCTAAGATGTTTGACCCATGCTTAGACTAATTATAGGGCTTGCTCCAGAATGGGATGTTTTGTGATTACAATAGCTTACTCCAAAATGGGATGCTTGGGTAGAGAGGGTTATCCCAACTTCATCTATATAAATATTTGATTAATTAAATTCATATTTGGTCATGGGGAGAATGAGTGAACCTGAAAAATATTTAATATATAAATTTTTAAATAGTTAATATTTTGATTACTTTATTTATAATAAATTACTGCAATTTTATAATCATTTATATTTCTATTTTTGCATTTTAAATAGTGACAGCACGAAACACAGTAAAATTTTAGAAATTCTTTAGCATACACCTAATTTTTATTACTTACATCTACAATCCCTTGGGTACGATATTCATGGGTCTTAAATTGAGCACTCTATATTACTCCCGAGGATAAAGAGTGGCAGGGGCATAAGATGAAATTCTTGGTAGACGAAGAGAGGAGATACCTAGGTGGAGGACTACCAAAGACTATGCTATACCTAGATGGAATGAAGACCATAAGATAATTGTATTTCCTATAGGTGTGCAATTTGAGCTTAAACTAGCAACCATTACCATGGTGCAAAGAAATATGTTCTCTAGGTCAGAATTAGAAGATCCTTCTCAGCATTTTGATAGATTTCTTAAGGTCAGTGACATTATTTAGATTTTGGGCATTACAATAGATACAATAACATTGAAATTGTTTCCTTTCACATTGATCGAAAAATCTAGAGATTAGCTTCAGATGCTACCAATTCAGTCAATTTAGACATGGAACAACTACAAGAGAAATTTTTGATGAGATTTTTCCCTCCAACTAAGAAAACAAGTATTCGCAACAATATTATGAGCTCTCACCAAATGAGTGAAGAGCCTTTCTCTAAGGCTTAGGAGGGGTTCGGGAGGCTATTAATAAGCTGTCCACATAATGAAGTAGCAATTTATTAGTTGATGACCATTTTCTATACATGGGTGAATCCACCTATAAGTTCACTCTTAGATGCGGCATCAGGTGTTCATTCATGAACATGTTACTAGAAGAAGCCTTTCAATTGTTAGATGAGATGGCAGCAAATGATTCACAATGGGCAACCCCAATAGTAGTTCCAAAAAGGTAGGGTGTACACAATATTGATAAAGTTGCGATGCTAAAGGCATAATTAGAGCTAATGAGGAAGGAGTTATGCGGATTGAAGGTACAAAATGTGGCTACTATTTTTGAAGATTGTGCAGCTAATGAGAGTGGACCATGTGTTGTAGGAGATGTTAATTCAGTGGGAGATTATAGAAGAAATGACCCCTACAACAATACTTACAATTTGAGTTGGAGAAACCATCCAAATTTTGCTTAGAAAGAGGGACATCAAAATGCTTTATCATCTCAACCCCAGACAAGAGCTCCTGATAATGGTGATTTATATAGTATTTTTAGTATGTTTTTAGGTGTTTAATTAGGTTAATTTTGTGTTAATTAGGTTAGATTTGAGTTTAATTGGTTAATTTTGCGTTTTTGGAGTTAATTTTAAATTTTGGTATTTTTCATGGTTAATTTGCAAGAAAAAGGATTTAATTGCAAAAAAGGCAAAGATTTGGGCCAAAACTACAAATATGAGAAATTTATGCGAGAAAGTGAGCGTCCAATCCGTAAGGTTTTTGCATGGCCACGTGAAAAGCAAGGAAGAAATTGTGCATGGCCACATGAGAAGAAAGAAGGAGGAGCAAGTAGGTAACACGTGACCACGTGTGACACAAGGTTAGTCCACACGTGACCACGTGTGAGGAAGGCTTAATGGGACACGTGACCACGTGTAAAAATGCAATGGGAAAGGCGTGGCCACGTGCTGAAGACTCCCACTTCGCGAAGGATTTTCTCGAGCTTCCTGATTTAGCTGATTTCACTTCCTATTTGATGTTTGGAGTTTAAGAATGAATCTACTACGTTTTTGCCCTATAAATAGTAGTCTAAAACACCAAATAAAAGGGAGGAAAAAATCCAATCTTAGAATTAAGCTTAGTTTATTTTACGTTGTTTTTCTGTTTTTATTTTTCTTTTCAACTTTATTTTAGTTTTTAAATATGTTTAGGAAGTAGTTTTTCTTCTTTTGCTAATGGATTCTTGAAATCTTATATTTTCATTGTTATGACTTTATTATGAGCTTAATTTCAATATCGATTGATTATTTCTTGGCTTTAAGCATATTCTTATCTTTGATTGTGTTGAGATTGATTGTTGGTTTATTGAATAAATAACTAAAAATTGGTTTTGACATAGTTAATGATTTGCATGTTCTTGGGTTAACTCTTTAATATTTATGCATGATTATTATCCGAAATATGAGATAATTATGTGTTAATTTTATTGGTTAATACTAAGTGAGGAAGAACTAAGAATAGGTGAAAGTTAAATCTCTTGAAAAAGGCTTTAATAGACTTCTAGGAGGATTAATTCAGACTTTTATGCTAAGTGTTGAATTGTTCTGAATAAGGGAATTTTATTGCTTGGAATGATAATCTTGAGTAAAGTTATCTGGTTTTATTTATTTGAATTCTTCATAATCACTGGTGTTCCTTTTGAATTTAAGTTATTACAATGAAAGTTAAGGCGGATAGTTTCTTTAGCAAGAGAATTCCAGTTATTGCTTGGTTTTTAATTCATGTTTTATTTTTTGTTTTGTTTAATTGTTTCTTTTGTTTAATTTTTTCTTTTAAATCAAAAACATTTGGGAAACAATCTCAGATTAATTTAATTCATACATAGATATTATTCTTAGCAATCCATGTTCCCTTAGGTATGATATTTGGGGTCTTAATCTATATTTCCCTGTATTACTAGCCGATCTAGTACACATGCTAGCATTTGGTCAGCTCCCTTTAACCAAAATGTCAATCATAACCATAACCAGTCTTATCAACCACAAGTGACCACCCATTATCAAGCTCCATATCCATCACACTATCATTAAAACCAAAGGTTAAATCAAAGCCAACACCTAAACTATAATCAATCATACCACCCACTGAGGTTCCAACCAAGACCACCCATTTAAGAGAAGAAATTGAATTTGGAAGATATGTTTGCCAACATCATGAATAATGAGCAATAATTTATGTCGGGCTAAGAGACAAGGTAGAAATCTCAAGAACAATGGAATAAAAACCAAAATGCCTATATGAGGAACTTAGAGACATAGATTGGATAATTGGCAAATTATTTGTCCATGACAGCAATTAGGGTTTATCCATCAAATGTGGACTGCAATCTAAAAGAGGAAGCCAAGGCGATTACACTAAGGAGTAGCAAGGAGGTAAAACAAAGAGAAGACAAAGGTAAGTTAGCTTTGCCATCATTATCAAATATGGAGGAGCTGACACGGCATGCAAGTGATTCTAACTCTAGGGTAGAGTAGCATGTAAATACTTTTAGTGTTGACAAGTGTACGAATATAGTGAATTCCAATATAGAGGATCTTAACATAAATAGGTTGCCTTTTCCTACTATAGCTAGGAAAGAAAAGAAAAATGAGCAATTGGCTAGGCTCCTAGAGATGTTTAAGATATTACATATCAACATGCCTTTTGCTGAAGCTTTAGCTAACATGCCCAACTATGCAAAATTTATGAAAAAGCTATGTTCTAACAAAAAGAAATTAGAAAGGTGTAGGACTGTGCAACTAACAGAGAATTATAGTATTATCATTATAAACAAGATTCCTAAGAAATTGAAAGATCCGGGAAGCTTCACTTTACCCTATGAGATTGGTGAAAACTTTGTTAGAAATGCTTCGTGTGACCTTGGTGCTAGTATTCATTTGATGCCATACTCTATATGCAGGAAATTGAACATAGGGCATCTGAATAAGATAGGCATGAGGCTCTATTTAGCAAATAGGTCAGTAAGGAAACTAAAGGGAGTGATAGAGGACTTGTTATTGAAGGTAGGGAAATTTATTTTTCTTGTGGATTTTATAGTAATGGAAATGGAAAAGGACAAAAGAGTACCATTAATTATAGGGTGATCATTTTTGAACACGACAAAAGCCTTGATCGATATGCATTGTGAAAAGGTCACTCTTAGGTTTAAAAATAAAGAGTTCGTGGTGGACATGAATAAGGCTCAAAAATATACATATAGTGATTTAGTGGAGTCAATTTACTTTGTAGACATGGTGCAAGAATGTGTTGAAGAAACTCAAGAGAAGGTATTGATAAATGACCTATTAAAGTTGAGTTTGATGCATTCCTTGGGAAATGAAGAGTTAGATGAGGTAGGAGGAGAGATGATAGCTACAGTAGAAAGGGAGAGTGAGGGTGTTATACAGAATCTAGAGCAGGGATGTGAAGAAGATGATCCAAGAAAGGAAGAGTTTGTGTCACAAAAGGAAGATTCAAAAAATGAACTTAAACCTTTTCCCCTTACTTAAAATATGTGTTTTTAAAAATTAAACAAAATCCATGATTATCTCTTCTATGTTGACAAGTTTTAAAAAGGAGATATTGATCAAAGTGTTAAAAAAGCACAAAGAAGCAGTCAAATGGGAAACATTAGAGTTGAAATGGATCAATCTAAGCTATTGCACTCATCTAATTTTTATGGAGGAAGAATGAAGACCAGTGGCTCAACCCTAAAGGCGACTCAACCCAGCAATGTAGGAAGTAGTTAAGAAAGAGCTACTCAAGCTCCTTAATTGAGGTATCATCCATCCCATCTCAAATAGTAAGTGGGTGAGTCGTGTGCAATACATCCCAAACAAAATGGGAATGACAGTGGTTAAGAATGAGGTTGATGAACTCATTCCAACTCATATAGTTACGGGTTGGAGAGTTTATATAGATTATAAGAGGCTAAATAATGCCACTGGGAAAGATCACTTCTCATTGCCATTTATTGATTAGATGTTAGAGAGGCTACTAGGGAATATGTTTTATTATTTTTAGACAGCTATTCAAGATATTTACAAATTTCCATATCACTCGAGGACCAAAAGAAAACCACATTCAACCACCCCTATGGTATTTTTCCTTATAAGAGAATGCCTTTCGGATTGTGCAATGCACCAGCTACATTTCTACAGTGCATGATGATAATTTTTCATGATTTCATAAAAAAATTTATGTAAGTGTTTATGGATGACTTCATCATATATGGAAAAGATTTTGAAAGCTATTTACAAAATCTTGATTTAGTGCTAGAGAGGTGTGAGAAACCTTATCTAGTATTGAATTAGGAGAAATGCCACTTTATGGTAAGGGAAGACAATTTCTTAGGACACAAAATGTCAAAAAAGGGAATAAAGGTGGATAAGGCCAAGGTAGAGGTAATAGAGAAACTCCCACCCCTAACCAGTGTCAAAGGCATTAAGAGCTTTCTAGGGCTTGCCAATTTTTATCATTGGTTTATCAAAGATTTTTCAAAAATTGCCAAACCTTTGTCAAATTTACTGATGAAAGATGCTCATTTTGATTTCACTAATAAGTGTTTGTAGGAATTTGAGACATTGATACAAAAGCTTATTTCAGTTCCAGTAATTATCTCTCTAAATTAGGATTTTCCATTTGAGCTAATATGTGATGCAAGCGATTTCACAGTGGGAGTAGTGTTGGTATAAAGAAAGGAAAAGGTATTTTGTATAGTTTACTATGCAATCCATATCTTAGCCAGAACTCAATTTAATTATACAACAGTAGAGAAGGAGTTGCTGGTAATAGTCTTTGCATTTGAAAAGTTTAGGCCATATTTGTTGGGTGAAAAATTTATGGTATAGTCTGATTATGCAGCATTGAGGCATCTCTTAGTTAATAAGGAATCAAAACTGAGGCTGATCAGATGGGTAATTTTTTACAAGAGTTGACTTGGAAATCAATGACAAGAAAGGGGCAAAAAACATTATTGCGGACCACTTATCTTGACTTGAGCGTGAACACAATGAGAAAGGAGAGATTTTAGATTTATTCCCTATTGAACATATGTGTGCTTTATTCATGTGTGAAGTTGTTGTTCCTTAGTTTTTTGATTTGGGAAATTTTCTTATAGGTGGATACATGTTAAGGGATTACACATGGCAATAGGGAAAGAAAATGAAAGCTGATGCAAAGCACTACATTTGGGATAACCCCTATCTTTTTAAGTTTTATGCGAATCAAGTGTTGAGGATGTACATTCTCCAAAAGGATCAAGGAGAGATTATTAAATCATGTCATAGTGGAGTGGCTGGTGGACATCATGAACCAAATAGAATAGTATCAAAAATTCTATCTTCTAGTTATTATTGGCCCACCTTATTTAATGATGTAAAAATGTATATTCAATCTTGTGATCATTGTCAAAGGGTAGCGAATATGTCTAAGGTAGATGAGATGCCATTAACCAATATGCTTGAAGTAGAGTTATTTGATTTATGGGGGTATATATTTCATGGGACCTTTACCAGTGTCCTACAGGTTTGAATATGTTTTAGTGGCAGTAGACTATGTGAGCAAATGGATAGAAGCCGTAGCCACTAGGACTTGTGATGCAAAATTAGTGCTGGAATTTCTAAGGAAAAATATATTCGCTCAATATGGAGTCCCTAGAGCCATCATCAGTGATGGTGGTAAACATTTTGTTAACCACCAATTTAAGGCTTTATTAAAAAAAATTAGAGTCAAGCATAAGCTTACTGCCCCATGCCATGGCCAAGCCAATGGTTAAGTGGAGGTGTCAAACTGGGAACTTAAGGCTATTTTAGAAAAAAATGGTCAATACCTCTAGAAAGGATTGGTACCTTAAGCTACATAAAGTGTTGTGGGCATATAGGACAATGTTTAAGACCCCTATAGGGATGTCATCCTTTAGGTTAGTTTTTGGTAAGTCTTGTCACCTACCGGTAGAATTGGAACATAAAGCTTATTGGGCCACCAAATTCTTGAGCTTTGATCTTGTAAGTGTAGGAAAATGTAGGTCATTACAACTAAATGAGTTGGAAGAACTTAGGTTTTATGCTTATAATCATGCTCCCAAATACAAAGGCAAGACTAAGAAATGGTATAACAAGAAGTTGATGAAAAAATAGTTTGTACCGAGTATAAAGGTGCTCTTATATGATAGTAGGTTGAGATTTTTTCTAGGGAAGTTGAAATCAAGGTGGAAAGGGCCTTTTGAAGTCATTAGAGCAGACAAATTTAAAGTAGTGACTTTGAAACACCCAAAGGATGAAAGGGAGTTCAAGGTAAATGGACATTGTGTGAAGCCCTTTTTTAAATCGACATTCGATGGCACTTTACTGATCATCACTCTCATGGATCCTTGATGGTACTTAAAAGTCCAATTGTAAACTTGGAAAATGCAGAACTACTCTATTAACCCTCACTTTCATTCACTTTTCTATTGTTTTTATAGTTATTTATGTTGTTTGTGCTTCAAAAGATTTTAGCTTAGAGGTCTTCAATTATATGTTTTTGTTTGTTGAAGTAGTTTTGAAATTGCCGTGTTTTGACCCCAGTAGTTCAAAGGATGGAACATTTTTGGTGATTTTTTAGGGGTCACGATTAGTAGGTTGACCCTGCTAACTGTGACATAGGGGTATTTTAACTTTTGGATCAGAGAAGTCTTAGGTCGCAGTGAGTATGTTTTACATAATGATCATGACATAATTGCATGTTTGCTTCTATACCTCAAAGTTCTATAGGTCACATACAGTAGGTTTTTACTGCTGACCGTGACATAGGATTACTTTAGCTTCTGGAACTCTAAGAGCCATAAGTCATTGTAAGCATACTTTTCTTGCTGAATGTGACATACATGCACATTCACTTCTATATTGAATTTTTATTAGGTCACGGTAAGTGGGTTTTTCTTTCTAACTATGACTCTATTCTTTTTCAATCTAATAGCCAAATTTAACTTACCTCACGGTCACTAGGTTTACATTGCTAACCATGACCCCTCCAAAACTCTAAATTAAAAATCCCATTTTTAAAACTATCGTCCATTCTTCTTCTTTCTCTTCCATTTTCTTTCTCTTTTCTTTCCTATTTCTCTCTGTTTTCTCCATTGTTCCTTCATTTTTCTTCTTTTTTGCATTTGTTTGGGTTGTGATTCTACTGAAATCTTCAACATTTTTCCTTCTCTTCGATAGATCTTGACTAGGATTCACTCCAACCAAGTAAGTTACCTTCTTCCTCTTTTAATTTTTGTTCTTCTTTATATTACGATGTCTATGTTAATTTCTATTGTTGTTTCTTATTTTATTTTTTTTGTTTTCTTCTTTATTCTTTGATTTATTTTGTATTTTTGGTCTTTTTCATTTTGCAAATTTTCTTTTTTTTTTGTTTTGTTTTCTTTTCATTTTTTTCGAACAAATTTTCTTTTCTTTTTACTTGCACACTCTTCACGCATTTGCACAAATTTACAAAACCCTAATTTTCAAATACATTAATTTTTAGGTTTTGATTTTTATACTTAAATTCCTTCTTATTCAAAGTCTTTATTGTGTTAATTTTTGCACAATTCATTATGGGGAATAACATTTGTAGGTACATCTTCTAATTCATCATTTTAAATTTCTCATTATTGGACAAATTATATATATATATATATATATATATATGTTGTTGATGAACTTATAAGTTAAGCTCCCTTCGTTCTTTACAATTTTGCTGTTGGATCTATGCATGAACTTATGTGTTTGTGTCTCCTTGCATCCATTTTGCTTTGATTAAACTTCTGCCTTCCACATTTTTGCTTAATTGTGTATATGAGGATTTCTCCCCTTTTGGCTGCTATATATGATGGAACGTGGGAATTAAACTTTTTTGATATTGTATCATTCATTTTAGCTTCCCCAAATTGCCTCTCATATATTTGTTGTACTTTTTCTAGAAGCTTCAATTCTACAAGCATACGATGTATCGATTATAGTACAAAAGATGTCAATCCCATGAGGAATGTTGATTAAAATTGTACATTATTGCTACTCAATTTTCATCTTATTTACAATGATCATTAATTTGCTAGTTAAAACTAATACTTTACTATTCTAAAATAAATATTATTCTACTCTAATGATAATCAGAGAAGACTTATGAGTATGATGAATATAACATTACATAAATATGGAATTTGATATTTTTCTCTTATTTATAATTCAATCTTTATCATGCAAGCCAAGTTGGAATAATGTTCTATGTCACAGCTCTCACATCTAGACTAGATTATGCCTTAAACATGCATTTATGGTTCTAAATCGCAGCTCTCACATTTAGAATAGAATTACATAAACACACATTCAAAGAATAAAAACAAACCTATAACAACTATCTCCACATGCGATCTCTCAAACTATGCTTTGATAATAAATTTCTTATTAACTATGAGAAAGATGTTTCTCTCGCTAACTCTCTTACTTATAACCACTTTGTTGATTTTCAAAGAAGGATTGCCATCTAAGGTCTTTTTCCTTAACTTATAATGATACCAATAAAATATTAATAGCAAATCCTACATTTAAAGATAAATGAAAGAGAAATGATTAAATATGAATAACAATATTCAAGTTCCTAAAAAATATTCATAATAATAACAATGAAGGTAAATAACAAGAAATTAAGAAAAAGAATTCTCATCCTTTACTCATGTATGATGACTCTTCTTCCTTGTAAGTCTCTTCTTCAAAACATAAACTAAACTAAAAAATAAAAATATTATTCTTCAACTACATTTTTAAGTTAGAAAAATAAATATTTAATCTATCTAATGATTCCTTCTCTCTTTTTAAAATAACTTCCAAGATATATATAATTTTCCAAGCATTAAGTCCCTTCAAGTGCCCTTTCATAGGTATGAAACCCTTGGTGAACCTTGGTATCCTTTTAAATGACTTCTCGAGATTAACTATCTATAACCGACCACTGTCGTGATTGCAACACCTATCGCACTCGCGATAGATGACACTTCTTCTTTGCACCTTTCTCTTCCTCAATTCTTTCCTAGGACATGTGTCCCTTGTCTCACTCGCGGCATTTATCGTGCTCACGGTAGGGCTTCTTCTTCACTCCTTCATTAGTGCTTCAAAATTTGCCTATTTAAGCTCTAAATTGATTCCTTAACTTCTATAAAACAAATAAAACAACCAAGAACAAACAAAACACATGAAAGAAACAAAATACACATAAAATATATTAATATTAAACATTATAGTTGGTAAAACTAAGCACACATGTATACTATTTATGAGATTTTCGAGCTCATATCAATATTGCTGCTTATCATTGGCTTATACTTGTTGACTGTGAGCTCTTTGGTTGCTCAATTTAGTTGATTTGGTGTATTGAGCAGCATAGGCATGTGGTAGTATTAATAGGCATGGGTTATAAGGAATTTGTTTTTTGTACACCTTGATGAATGCTTTATGCTTAGTTGATACTTTGGACATATTTATGGAGATTGAGCCTTGGATATACTGTTGATACCTTGGGAATTATCTTGTCTATGTTCATTGAGCAAAATATTTATAGAATCATCAATAACGAATTGCTTGCTTCATGTGGTGTTGATTTATTCAAGAGCTTGTGTTTGATGTTTATTCAAGCATTTGGGAAATTGTTTTCATGCATTCTAAAAATTGATAGCTTTAATAGTTCTCATGCATCCTAATATGATCACCTCTAGTGTTTCCCTATGTTTGTCCTATCAACTAATTTCTTGGGTTGCATATGAAGTATTGAATTGTCCCATAGGGCAATCAAGTTGTACATGTTTGCTCTTACTACTTGGAAAAATTCTTTTTTGTGAGCTTTTCCTCTTGACCACCAATGGCTAGCCTGTAGTATCCAATTATACATGCTTAATAGGGAAAGGTGTATTTAGGTTTTAGGATTATACTTAAGTCACTAGAGAGTGAGTCCTTATCTTGATTATCTCTATTAGCATCACTATTACCTTTTGCATGGTTTAATTGATATGGATATTAATTTGCTTGCTTCCTTGAATCTTTTCCTTGTTTGAGCTAAAGCTTCAAATTTACCTGTTATTTGCTTCAAGTTTGCTTTCAAACACATCACTTCACCCACACTTCACATTTTTCCATGTCTTGCTTCTTATGTAAGTAATTTTATTTGAACAAGTTCTGCATTGAGAATTATGCGTCATGTTGTTAATATCCCTTGCTAGAATCTGTGAATTTTGGACAATTGCAATACACTTATACATTTAGCAATTCCATGTGACTTTTTACTTTATGAATACCATGTCATTCCATAATGTTCTTTATATGTTCAGTTTGGCCAATGCATGTTTCTAGCTATATTGATGACACTGTTGCTAGTGTAGTTATTCATTTGTGCATTCAGATACTATTTGCATTTTGCTTGTGTTGATTTAAGGTATATCGGCTAAAATTATTCAACCTGCTAACTACTAGTTTTCAAAGGATAACTCGACTATCACGGTTGAGTACCATGTAATTTGACTCTTGTTATTTTTGTGTCTTGTATCTCCTTGGTACCTTATTCTATTCATTTGTAAGGTATGATCTTGCTTTGGTTTTCTTGTTTTGTGCTTCCCATGCTTACATTTACACTTGATCATTGAAGGTTTAAGTTATTTTAGGATTATACTTTTGACACAGGATGTTACTAGTTTGTGCTAATTTTTATTGCTAAGATTGCCCTATCAACAATGTGTTTACCTGTTGCATTGTTATAATCCAACTTGTTGAGATATTTATTTTTCATTTTCTAACACAACTCTTCATTCATGCTTTTGTTGGCACTCCTTTGATATTGTAAAAAGCTTGAAATTTTTGCAACTATAGTTCCTTCCTTGGTTATTGTCTCTGTGCTTCATGATTATTGAGTTTCACACACTTTAGCTGTGTCTACCAGTCTTAACTCATTTGCTTGATTTTGTTGATTCTTATGCTTATAATTCTTTTTAGATGAACCAATTTTTCTGAACTCTGATAACATCCATTCTATTTATACATGTTGTATGACTGTGTTGAGCTTCAATTTCTTTCCCAAAGCTTGATCCCATTGTTCTAACTTAATTGCTAATGTTAACATTTGGGGGACTTATTTATGCTTTGTTTTATTGACTGCAGTGGCACCTAGAAGATCTCAGGCTCAATCAGTACAACATCTATCAAGCCAACCTTTCTCTACCAGTCACCACCTGAAGCAAGTCAACCTTCTGCCCAAAGAAAGCACAAAAAGACTAAGGGTCCTAAGGTGCCCAGCTGGGTGCTAGAAGATCTCAAGTCTAGATATGTGATTCTGTCCAATTGTTAATATCTTCCTTCAGCTTACTTGAACATTTCTTTGCTAGAGAAGTTGGAAATTAAGGAGGATGTAGAGAGGCTTATTGCTACTATTGGCTAGGAGAGATTTTTCGCATGTATAGAGCTTGTGTAGCTTGAACTTACTAGAGATTTTGTAACCACTATAAAGTGTACATTTAGAGAAAACATAGTGGAAGAACTAGACAAGGTTGATTTTATATTGGAAGCCATACCCTATACCATAACTTTTGTTAACTTCTCTGATGCCTTAAGATTTCCAGCTTATGCTCTAGATGCCTTCCTTGACTACCACAAGAATACATTATGGGAAGAGATAAAGGATCCTCTATTAGATGTAAGACACCAATCTAGGGCCATAAAATCCCACCATTTAAAGGATCATTCTCTCAGAAATCTCCATAGGTTTTGTGAAAAGTGTAAAGATTTAATTTTATGCAAATTTTGTTGAATATAAAGGCTAGCTACAGTGCTTGTTTTGGGAAGTCTTTGAACCACAACTCTTTAGTTTTTAGTTTTAAAGTTGTTTTAGTTTATATTTTAAGTATTTTGATGCTTTTATTTTATTTAGTGGATTGTTTAATTGAATTTCAATTATAGTTATTTTAATTAGTTTTGGTATTTTAATTTAGTTACTGCTTTATTTCTCTATTTTTATTCTCAATTATAGTATTTTTGTCTTTAGTCTTTAAAGTTGCATAATTTACAGGTACCTCACTATCAGTAGATTTTAATGCTGACCATGGCCTATCTACTGAGTTGTTATTGTTAACTACAATTTAGTCTAAGTTTTCCACCTATTAGTTCAATTGAAAAGTTCATTTAACAAAAATAGTAGAATAAAGGTTATACTACATAAATTTTATTTATTCTAGTACTATAGAAAATAAGTGTGGGGTACTTAGCATTTATGAGGGAGTGTTAATGATCGAGCTAGTTCAAGAGACAATAATTTTAGCTCTCATCTCTTATGCATATTTGAGTTTAATCAATGTCCTTTGAATTTCATCCTTTTGTTTTGATAGCAAGGGTAGAAGAGTGGAAAGAGTTATTGATTTTCAAAAAAATTAGGTTATAATGTTGGTAGTGTGGTTGATTCTATTTTTCTAACTTTATCTCTGCTTTCGAGCCAATGCCCCAAGCTTCAATTACAACCTAAATGTAAGTTCTAGTGATCCTGTTTTTGCTTTGAGTTATTTAGTTAAGATGACCCTTGTGGTTCAGAGCTAAAAGAGAGGCCTACGGGTATTTTAAGTTTCAAGAGCAAAACTGTTTTGCAAAATTTTTGCACACTTATCTTTTTGCTCAATTGCTGAAATTGACTCGAAGTTTTAGTTTTGAAAAGCAACGAACTTGTTTTGGTCGAGCACACACGCACAAGAAATTATTAAGTATAAATTAATACAAGTCACTACAAGAAAATGTAAAATAGCAACGAAAAAACTTTTGTTGCTAATTTAGCAATGGAAATTAAATTTTGTTGCTATTTTTGGTTAAAGTTTTTAGATTTAGCAACGAAAATAAAATTGGTTATCTTCCATCACCAAAAATGGAGAAAATTTTTAGCGACAAAATATAACAATGAAAATTAGCAACGGAATGCTTATACCGTTGCTAAATAAGGTGCCAGTAGATGGCAACAAAATTTAGCAACGGAATGTCATTTCCATTGCTTATACCATTGCTAAAACCAAATTGCTTTTAAGTTGCTTATTTAGCAGCAAAATTTTTTTTCCATTGCTAAATTAGTAACAAAATTCGATATCCAATGCTAAATTAGCAGTGAAAAATAATTCTGTTGCTAAATAACCAACCTTGAAAGATATTTGGTTACAAAATAACAACATAATAAATTTTTCGTTGCTAAATTAGCAATAAAATTTACTTCCATTGCTATTTTATTATTTACTAAAATAGCAACGAAATTTATTTTTGGTTGCTAAAATAGCAACGTAATGTGTTTTTCGTTTCTAAAATAGCAACCGAAATAACATTCCGTTCCTATTTTTAGTTTTTCCCTAGTTATAAATAGTTCATTTTTCCCTTTTTGTTGTAGCCTAAAATTTTCTTATGTTCTTCATTTTTTTGTGATCCACAATTTCTCCCTCGCCCTCGCCCTCACTGTCGCGCTCTCCCTTTCCTCTCAAATGCTAGTGCCTCCCCTCTCCCACGCCTCTACCTCTGATCTGCCTCGATATTTACTTCATCGCTTCTTCTTCAATACCATCGGCCACTGCTATGGCTACCGTCCTAGCAATAGTTGTAGCTGTAAAGAAAGATAACTTAGAATGATTTTTGGATCTTGAATGGTAAAATCATACGGGGTTTTCTTTGGTTAATTTTATCATGATTTTTTATTTATTTTTAATTTTTTGGACAATTTTATCATGATTTTGATGGTAAAATCAAATCTTCATGATATTCTCTCTAAAACTCCAATCCCACTTTTCAAAAGGGGATTCTTCCACAGAGTTTCATAAATACAAAATCAAATCTCCACGATTTGCTTTAATCGCTATCTAATGCTCAATCTGAAATTGCCAACCTTATTCTTATTCTTGCGTAAAATGTCTCCATTTCATGGGTTTGTAATTTTTGTCGAGACTCATTTTTCTATTATTAGCATCATTACTTCATGCTTAAATTGTTTCCTTAGTGGTAAATCTTCACTAGAAGAAAATTCTCAAATACCAACGAAAAATTTTTCGTAGGTAATTATTGACAAAAAATATCTTTCCGTAAGGAAAATTGTTGGAAAACATTTATATTGTGATGAAATAACAAATCCTTCATAAATAATAGAGGGAAATTTTCCCACCCAACTTTACCGATGGAAATTAATGACAGAATTGAAAAAACCATCCTAAATTTGGTGCCAATATTTAGCAGCTAAAATTACATATGAAATTTACCGACATAATCCTTTTTTTGTAGGTAAATTACCTACGAAAATAAGATTCCATAAGGAAATTACCTACAAAAATCTAATTCCGTAGGGAAATTATCGATGGAATGTTATGTCGTCGGTAATTTCCCTACAAAATTAGGTTTTCGTAGGTAATTTCCCTACAAAATGGCATTTCCGTAGGTAATTTGCCAACCAAAATAAGATTCCATTGTTAAATTACCTACAAAAATTTCATTCTGTAGGGAAATTGAAATAAATTGGAAATTCAATTTTTATTCCCTTCACATCTCAAAATTGGTCAAATCCATTCTCTTCCCTTCTCAAAATTATATATAAATGGCCATGTCTCATTTTTATTTAATTTTTAATTTTTCATTTATTAATTTTTTTAATTTCAAAATTAATTGATGTTAAAAACTTTTTTCTTTTTAATAAAATAAATTGAGATGTTACATGAGATGCTCAATTTATAGTCATCAATGTTATTTAAACTAAAATTTGAAGAGATTAATTAATAAGATAATAAAAATTATTTTGTATTTATCAAAATAAAACTTATTTGGAAAACTCAAATTTAAAATAAATTAACAAATTAGACTCAAAAATAAATTAGATATAAAATAAGTGATAATTATAAGAATGAAATTAAGTAATGTAAAAGAAAGAGATAGCATTATATGATTTATTATATTTGAATTAGAGCTTAGGAATTCAAATTGGAAGAGTTAAGGGACTAAATTGGATTTTTCCTACCCTCACCCAAAACTATGTGGTTTTAGGAAGGTTGAAAATTAAAAACTCATATTGCTTTATTTTAAGGAGAATATGGTTCTCCTTCACTCATAGCCCTCCCCTTCATTTTTCCCTTTTTTCTTCTTTTCCCTTTTCCCTCTCGATCCAGCCACGACTGCACTGCCACTGTAACGTCCCAACAATTCAGTTAAATTTTTTATCCGAGAATAGTTAATAGTAAACTCTAATATAGTAAAGAAAGATTTGTGTTGACTAGATGATTGGGAGAATATTTTAATTTTGAGATCTTTCATTTTAACTAATATGAAAATAATTGTTATATATATATATATATATATAAAGAAAAAATTGAAGGATTTTTAAAGGTTGGCATCAACTACTCCTAGAATAATGGATTAGGACCACAAAAGGAAAAAAAGGAACAAGGAAGAAGATAGATTGGAAAAAAAAAAGAAAGAGGGGAGTGCAGGCATCGGTGACAAGCAATGCCAATAGCCGCTTAACATCGGCCGCCCATGCTAATGCTGGCCATCCACGCCACTGCCTCCTCTCCATTGTGCAAGGACAGTCCACTTCTTCCCTTTTGTTGTCTTCCTCTCTTGCTCGATCTCCCCTCAAATCTACCCCTTTATTTGCTACTTCTCTTCCATTATTTGCTTGTTACGTCTTATTTTTTCCCATCAATTGTTGTTTGTGATTAAAAATTGAAAGGAAGCAAAGAGATTTAGAGTTATGGATTTCTGATATAAGGAAAAAAAATCATTAGATTTTTATATTTGGAGTTATTTAGAGAGTATGAGTGAATAATTAGCTATTGTTGCTTAATTTAAATATTTGAATATTGTTAAGGAATCTATGTTGATTTTATGGAATTTTAAAGAAAAAGAAAAGAAAATGTGTATTGGGGATTTTGAAATTTGGGAAAATTGTATTGGGATTTGATTTATTTTGGGTTAGTTGAATAATTTCGCAATTAAATTAATCTAATTGTTTCTTTTGTGGTTAGTTTATCTTCATTAAGTGTTGTCATGTTGTTAATTTACTTATTGAATTAATGGATTAAACTATACCTTTAATTAGTAATGTTGTCTGGTAATTGGAAGAATAGATATAAGGATAGAAATGTTAAATGGGATCATGACTTGAGGCGATTGAGATTTTACTTAGAAATTTAAAGAGTAATTGAGTTATAATAAAATATAATAAAGTTGAATCTTAGGCATATGAATCATTTTTTCATTAAATTTGATGCGTTATGTCCAAAAATAGGGGTTCTTATATGCTTTAGGAATTCGCTGATTAATAATATACTCACGATAATATAGAACACCATTTGAGATGATGAAATGGGTTAAAGAAGAAATGTGAAACTTAATTAACTGGTTGGTGCCTTCCATTTTATAAAAGTAATTTCAATTAAAAGAATTAAAATGTCTAATTAATAACTTGATTTACAAGAAATTTGACAAAATAAATTTTTGTGGGCTCTTAATTAAAATGTCAAACATGGTTATAAAGATAATTGAAATTAATGAGTGACACCATAGGCTAAGACTAAATTTCTTATCTGCCCTTATCTAGCTTAATTAATTAATGATCATAAATAAATTGTATTTGACAATTGAGGGCTAACTATGATATAAAATTTTGAATATATATATATATATATATATAGCAATTGGATTTAGAAATTACCTTGTGTGACATAAATGAGGAATAGGGAAAATTTGTCAAAAGATTGATTAAGCTTGTAATTCAAAGAAAAAAAAAGTGAGATTGGCTTAAGCTTAGAGTGTTAATAGTGGTTCTACACTTCGTTGGTAAGTAAGGTATAAAGTGGCACTAGGAATTGCACAGTCAATTGCATATTTTCATAATGGAATTGAAATATGTGTTATTCATAGAGATATTAAACCTTCAAATATCCTCATTTTTCTAAGAAAACACTTAAGGTAAGTGATTTTATAGTTCCAAGTTATATTCATTAGAATTCATGGATTAAAAAGAATGAATCAACTAATTTATTCATGTTATTGTGATTTAACTAATAGTTATATAGGCGTTTACTGTTTACAATTGTGTGATTTTTGATTGGCTATTTGGACCTATGTATTAGGTGTCTCATTATGAATGTTTTATTCACATTTGGCTATTATGGGGTTATATGTCAATTGTCACTATTTTTTGTTGAAAAATATGATTCTTAGACATGTAATTTTGTAGTCTATTTGGGTTTTAACTAAAGCACGGAAGGAACTGGATGAGGTCAAGTTGAGATTTGCATGTAGATGTTGAGGTGCTTACTTGAGTAATTTACATTTACAAATTCAGAGTAGATCGATTCGCTATAAAAATAGAGCTATGTCCTTGATATTTTTAACAACTAACTAATAATTAGGTTATCTTAGCCTTTGTTTATGCCATGTTGTGAATACATCTTCAATAATCTTTACCAACCCTATAGGTTTTGCTTCAGAGCAGGTAGTTAGTGCTACAACTTTTTAGTATCTCATTTGCAGTGGTTTGTTAATCCATCAAGAAGGCTATATCCATCCCTCATGTGTGTTATTCAGGTTAATTAGTAACTGAAGCTTGATGTTTGATATCTAACTAGCTATTCAAATATTTTTAGAACTTATCTGGGCCTGCATCACATGTTTATGATCATGGAATTTCTCTTTAAATTCAAGGGTTGTTATTCAAACAATGAGTTTTGCATTTTAATATGGTTTCTCTAGTATGTATTATAGATTTTATTCATTCACATAAAATTAGTTTTCTACCTAATATATGAATTATTTTTTGTAGGAACATGATGTTGTTAGTGTAAGCCCTAGCCCCAATACATTGTAATAAAATACTTTAATTAATAAATGAGGCATTTGTTTTATCTATTGTATTCCTGTGCATATCAATTGATAGAACTATCCAAGAATGTTGTTTCAGTTTAAGTTATCATGTGTGAGGCATATGGTTGTAAGACCTTGAAACAAATGAGACTTTATTCTAAATATCCCTAGTCAGTCATTGTTATGGGAATAACAATGAATTAAGACTAGTATGCTCTCTCTGATAAGTTGAGTTCTGTCTTATGGATCATAAGGACAAGAGTGTCAATCAGAGATCATAGATACATGATTAGAACATGGTATATGGATTCGATCCACTCATGAGAACACTACATGGTACAAGTCATAAGTGTTTCTTATATGTAAGTTTTGTATCGAAGTTCTTAGACCTAAAATCTCTATGAAACTCTTTATGAATTACTGTGTGCTTTGACATACACCTAACGTGCTTGTAACAGAGTGACAAGTACGGGTATGCTTGGGTATGGATTGATTAATGCTAGAGAGAATGAGAGAAGTGAAGGGATTACCCCTCTCTATAAGAGAGAAAATATCATCGGCCACTGGATCAGTGAACTCAAAAGTGTATGGCCATACTGAGATGAAATAATGAGTAATCATTATCTATCTAAGAGTTCAGTGTCACTGGAATATCAAAAAAGGAATTAATATATATAAGGATGACTAGTTCCATGCCTTATATTAATTCTGATATTTATGGGTAAGGGACTATACAAAATTGCATTAGATCACTAAATGCCATATGCATTTTCATTTAATTTGGAATGCTATAATATCTTGCTAGAGAATATATATAGCCTTTGAATTAATTTATTAAATCATTGCCAACATTAAATGGACCTATAGGATCGCACACAAAACATTGGGCTTAAAATATTTAAATAATGTATTGGGCATTAATTTGGACTTTTAATTAAAGTCAAATTAATATATGTAATGGGCATTATAAATGCTATTGGACCTTGGTCCATGAGAGAGAAAAATTCAGCCCACATGGTTTAATTTCAATTAATTAATTATATTATATTAATTAAGTTAATTGAGTATTAAATCCTAATGATATTTAAATCAAATTAAAACACCTAATTAAGAGATGACATAGCCAAAATTCCAAGATTAAATACTAAGGGAATTTCGGCACATGTGAATTTCCAAATTAAGTGATTAATTTGATTATAATGTCTTATGTTTTATCTTGGATTAAATCAAAAGTGTTTGAATCAATATATATTACTTATTTTGAGGAAGTGATTAAGGCTAAAATAAATTATCTTGAGGTAGTGGATTTTAGATTAATCACTTACATAATTAGGTGATATATATTGATAGAGGAAAAAATGTGAAACCTTAGTTTTTAAGGTTTTGGCGTGAATTGTTTCTCTCTCACTCACATTTCTCTCTTGACCGAAACAAACAAGGGGAAGAACTCTTTCTTGCTTTCTTGTGTTTTTGGGCATTAATAGCACCTAAAAAAAGTAAAAGATCAAGTCTTGTAGCTTCAAACCATAGCCATTACACAATACTTAATTTGAGAGCTAGCAATCTTTGTTTTAATCTATCTTTGCAAGTGTGTGTGTGAGAATAGAGAGGAGTGGCATAAAGGCTGTTCCTTGGCATTGGTGGTGAAGGTCTAAGGCTAAGATATCCTCCTTGGTTTCTGGTCATCATCAAAATCAAGTTTTAAAGGCATCTAAAGTTGTAAGTTTTAAAATCCTAAAATTGCATGTTTCGATTCTTATCATGGAATTGTATGGCATGTATGATCAAATTTTATTGTTTTCCGCTGTGTGATCTTTATGTGCATACCATGTAATATTCCATAAGTGGTATCAGAGCCTAATCATGCTTATTATAGTGCTTTAGATGTATGAAATAATTAATCAAAAATCGTTATTTTAAATACATGCAATGCTGAAATTTTCTGTTTTGAGTTTTTTGCATTGTTTTGGTGTAAAAATGATTTTAAATGATTAGATAGGTATTATAATTAATATGACATGTTAATATATTGTCCTAAGATTTTCTAGGAGCTATTAATGGTCGGATTTAATTGATAATACCTGATGGTAGATGTTAATATTAAAACTAGGTGCTATTTGGCATGTTAATTGTTAGTTTAACAACTAGTTTTAAATATTAAATGTAAAAAAGATTTTGGCATGTTTGTAAGCAATTTTTAAAGATTAAATATCAGGTCTGGACATATTTTAAATTTGGTTTTAATTCTGATCCATGACAATTTAATTGATTAATTTTAAAATCACTTAAAACTATGACTAGTTTGTGTTTATTACATGTTTAATCAACATTGTTTGTTTTGTTTTGATTAAAATGGTAAAAACACATTTAGATCAGATTGGTACAGAATATTAAATCAATATTTATGACCTTATTTAAATTATTAAATGACTCGTAAAATTGATTTAAGTATTTGTGCATTTTATGGCATCACATAAGCATTAAACAACTATTTTTTTTGTTTGTTTGTTTTTATATGCATGGCGTGTATCATATATATGTTCTTCATGATTTTATGTTTTAATTCATGTTGGTACATATTATATGTATTTTTAATGTTTATGGGCTATATGACATAAAATTAAAAATGGAAAAATTGGAAATTATACTAGAGTTGATTTATAGCACAAATCTAACTAGTTTGTGTTTTGGGCTTTTAAGAGAACTTATTCAATAAGAGGATTTAATCCATCAAGCTTCGGCCCAGGCCCATCATAGGGTCATCTCTTAAAGGTTCAAGTACACAATTTCTATTAATGGGCTTGGCTAAATTAATTAAAATTGGACTTTGTTTGATCCATGAATGTTATGTATATTTATTTGCTTGTTTGGTGTGATGAATGGATATGCATGGTGCATTCATGGACCCTGGGTTTTTGTAATTAAATATGGCCTGCGAGCCATTATGTATTATTGTAAAAGTTTCATTTATTTCTTAGAATAGAATTTACTTGAAGACTTTGTAAATCAAGATGAAGCCCACCGGAGTGGAGAAGCCCAACTCGAAGATTCTTATGTAATAGTATAGAATCTTAGTTGTAGGTTTTTGGGCCCATGTTTGTCACACTTTACTTTATGCAATTATTTATATATGCATGCTATGAATGGATGACAAACCGTATGCCATGTAAGCCGTAATAAAATGAATCTCTAAAAATAGTAAGTCACAAAGTTGCCTTCCTAATTCGAAACATGTCAAGGCATCAATCATCGGTCACGTAGACTAGGAGTCCTAGATGCGCCCGATTATCTTTGTGAGGCATGGGTTATGAATGTAGGTTGGACTTAACATGGAAAGGGATGTCTGGACCCAGGCAACTAATAAATGGATTTGTCCTATAACATATTAAGATGTTAGCCTATTTGATCCAAGAGTCATGTACGAGACATGATTGGAGTTTTTCCTACCTAAGTAACTTAACTTGTTAGGTGTACAAGCTCAACTTGACTAATAAGTTGTTGTGAAAAGTGGATCTTGGCCCACATTAAAATCACTAACGCGAATTATTTAAGGGGATATTAATTCGGTTTGTGGGATTATAATAAGACCTCATTTAATCTTGCTAAATTTTATTGTAGATTGAAAATAGCTTCTTCAAACAACAATTTCTCATTGCGATCGGTCCTTGAAAATGACAAATTGAATGGCACCAATTTCATAGACTGGACTCGAAACTTAAGAATAGTTCTTAAGCAAGAGAAAAAGTCGTATGTTTTGGATGCACCCTTGCCTGAAGAACCTGCTAGGAACGCCTCTGCGATTCAAAAGGAAACTTTTGAGACCAAGAAGAGTGACTCCAATGATGTGACCTGTCTGATGCTGGCCACTATGGTGCCTGATTTGTAAAAGCAAGTCATGGACCAAGAGGCTTATGCGATCATGGTGCACCTGAAGGAGATGTTCCAATAGCAAGCTCATCACGAGAGGTTCGTGACAACAAAGGCCTTAATTTCTTGTAAGATGGTTGCGGGTACTCCTGTTAGTACCCATGTACTCAAGATGAAAGGGTATCTTGATACTCTTAAGAAGATTGAGGTATAAGTGTCAAATAAATTAGCCACTGACTTGATCTTAGGATCATTGATTGATGATTATGATTCATTTATGATGAATTATAACATGCATACAATGAACAAGTCAGTCACTGAGCTCTATGGGATGCTTAAGAATGCTGAAGAGAACATTCGAAAGACCAATCTCGTATTGATGGTTCAAGGGGGCATTAAGAAGGGACCCGCTAAAGGAAAGGGAAAGGAAAAACCCAAGAATGACCTGGCACAGTTCAAGTCAAGTGGGAGTGCACCTTAGGCCCAATCCAAGCCCAAGTCATAGAAGCTCAAAGAGAGTGAGAGCACTTGCTTCCATTGCAACAAGATAGGGCATTGGAGGAAGAATTGTGCTCTCTTCAAGGAAGAACAAAAGAAGAATGGAGCCAAGGCATCTAGTTCTAGTATTTTTGTTGTTGAGATTAACCTTTCTATTTCTACCACTTGGGTATTGGATACCGATTGTGGTTCTCACATTTGTTCAAATGTGCAGGGGCTAAGAAATAGGCGGTTACTTGGGAAGAATGAAGTGGACCTCCATGTGGGGAATGGAGCACGAGTTGCTGCCATGGAGATAGACGACTATCAACTCACTTTACCTTCCGAACTTTGTTTAATTTTGAAAAATTGTTATTATGTGCCTGCTATGAGCAGAAACATTATTTCAGTTTCATGTTTGGATTTGGATGAATTTGATTTTGTTATTAAAAATGGCAATGCTCATATTCGTCGCCAAGGCATTTCTTATGGCAATGCCATGTTGCAAAATGGCCTTTATATCCTTGATCTACAAAACAAAGAATCCATATACAACATTAATACAAAGAGGTTTAAATCAAATGAATTGAACCCTACTTACTTCTGGACTTGTTGTTTAAGGCATGCAAACGATAAACGCATTTCAAGACTCCACAAAACTGGAGTGCTTGGGTCATTCGACTTAGAGTCTTATGATACATGCGACCCATGTTTGCATGGAAAATTGACAAAGAGTCCTTTTAAAAAGAAAGGTGAAAGGACTAATGGCTTATTGGAACTAATACATACCGATGTATGTGGACCATTAAGTACACAAGCTAGAGGTGGTTTTAGCTACTTCGTGACATTCACAGATGACTTCAGTAGATATGGCTATATCTATCTAATGAAGTACAAATCTGAAACTTTTGAGAAATTCAAAGAGTTTAAGAACGAAGTAGAAAAACAACTTGGCAAAAGTATAAAAGCCATTCGATCAGATCGAGGTGGCAAATACTTAAGCCAAGAGTTTGACAGTTATCAAAAAGAGTGTGGTATTATTTCACGGCTCACTCCTCCTAGAACACAACAATGGAATGGTGTGTCTGGAATAAGAAATCGAACTCTGTTAGACATGGTTCGATCTATGATGAGTCAAACAAATCTTCCTGTCTCTTTTTGGGGTTATGCATTAGAAACTGTTGCATTTCTACTACATCGGACTCCAACTAAAGCAGTTGAGAAGACACCATACGAGGTATGGACTAGGAAAGAACCTAATATGTCATTTATCAGGATTTAGGGATGTGAAGCACATGTTAAGAAATTAACATCTGACAAACTAGAGTCCAAATCCACTGTCTGCTTGTTTATGGGTTATCCCAAAGAAACAAAAGGATATTACTTTTTCTCACAAGCCGAGAACAAAGTTTTTGTTGCTCGCAAAGCTATTTTCTTAGAAAAGGAGTTCCTTCTCAAGAAAGACAGTGGGAGTAAAGTAGAACTTGGAAAAATTCAAGCGCCACAAACTCCTATAAAGGATGGGTTGGAAATGGGATCAAGTTCACAACTAGTTGTGGAACAAGAACCCATTACATAAGAACGTAGAAGGTTTGGTAGGGTACGTATGGAGATTGAGAGATATGGATTTCTAATCACTGACAGTGACACTATTGAGTTAGTAGATCGTGAGGATCCTACTACCTATCGAGAAGCTATTGAGAGCCAAGACTCAAAAAATTGGCTTGAAGCCATGAAATCTGAGATGCAATTAATGTACGATAACCAGGTTTGGACCTTGGTTGATCCACCGAAAGGTGCTAAGGTAATTGAATTTAAACTCAAAGCTGATAAGACCTACAAAGGTAGACTAGTAGCAAAAGGTTTTTGACAAACTCATGGTGTAGACTATGATGAGACCTTTTCGCCTATAGTCATGCTCAAGTCCATTAGGATCTTTCTTTCCATAGCTGCATATCATGATTATGAGATATGGCAAATGGATGTCAAAACTGCTTTCCTCAATGGAAATTTACTTGAGGATGTGTATATGACACAGCCTGATGGTTTTATCAATCCCAAGCATCCTAAAATGGTTTGCAAGCTTCAAAAATCCATTTATGGATTAAAATAAGCATCTCGAAGTTGGAATCTTCATTTTGATGAGGCAGTCAAAGAATTTGACTTCATCAAGAATGAAGATAAGCCTTGTGTGTACAAGAAGGTTAGTGGGAGCATGGAAGTATTTCATGTCCTATATGTGGACGACATCCTTCTCATTAGGAATGACATTCCAACATTGCAAAAGGTTAAGCAATGGTTGGGGAAATGTTTCTCAATGAAAGACTTAGGTGAAGCCGAGAAAATACTTGTTATTCAAATCTATAGAGATAGATCGAATTGGCTTTTGGGACTAAGTCAAGAAAAGTACATAGACAAAGTACTAAAGCATTTTAGTATGGGAGACTCAAAGAAAGGGTACATACCTTTGGCTTTTGGAGTTCCTTTGACTAAAGAACAGTGCCCTAAAACCAAAGAAGAAAGGGACAACAAGAGTAGAATCCCATATGCATCTGCTATTGGATTTATCATGTACGCTATGTTGTGTACTAGGTTGGATGTTGCTCATGCACTGAGTATAACTAGTAGGTTTCAACAAGACCTTGGTGAGAAGCACTGGTCTGCTGTAAAGGGGATTCTAAAGTACTTGCGAAGGACTAAGAATCACTTCTTGGTGTATAGTGGTCAAGAAGAGCTCGTCATACAAGGTTATGCCAATGCTGCTTTTCAAACCAGCACTCAGGATTCTAGATTGCAATCTGGATTTGCTTTTGTTTTAAACGGTGGTGCTTTCAGCTGGAGAAGCTCGAAGCAAGAGACCGTTGCCAACTCAACTATAGAATCTGAGTATATTACAGTGAGTGAGGTTGCAAAAGAGGTTGTTTGGATTAAAAATTTCATTTCTAGATTAGGAGTGGTCCCAAGCATCCTAGATCCATTAGAAATTTTCTGTGACAACAACGGGACCATCGCACAGGCCAAGGAGCCCGATCACACCAGAAATCCAAACACATACTCAAGAGGTACCACCTAATCAGAGAGATCATTAATCGTGGGGACATCAAGGTTAGCAAGATAACAAGATAGCAAGTGAAGACAATGTAGCAGATCCTTTGACGAAACAATTGCGTCCGAATTTGCACGAAGCTCATTTGAGAGCTTTTGGTCTTAGGGCTATGGCTAATTGGGACTAGTGCTAGTGGGAGATTGTTAGTGTAAGCCCTAGCCCCAATACATTGTAATAAAATACTTTAGTTAATAAATGAGGCATTTGTTTTATCTATGGTATTCCTATGCATATCAATTGATAGAACTATCCAATATTGTTGTTTCAGTTTAAGTTATCATATGTGAGGCACATGGTTGTAAGACCTTGAAACAAATGAGACTTCATTCTAAATATCCCTAGTCAGTCATTGTTATGGGAATAACAATGAATTAAGACTAGTATGCTCTCTCTGATAAGTTGAGTTCTGTCTTACGGATCATAAGGACAAGAGTGTCAATCAGAGATCATAGATACATGTTTAGAACATGGTATCTGGATTCGATCCACTCATGAGAACACTACATGATACAAGTCATAAGTCTTTCTCATATGCAAGTTTTGTATCGGAGTTCTTTGACCTAAAATCTCTATGAAACTCTTTATGAATTACTGTGTGCTTTGACATACACCTAACGTGCTCGTAATAGAGTGACAAGTACGGGTATGCTTGGGTATGCATTGATTCATGTTAGAGAGCATGAGAGAAGTGAAGGGATTACCCCTCTCTATAAGAGAGAAAATATCATGGGCCACTTGATCAGTAAACTAAGAAGTGTATGGCCATACCGAGATAAAATAATGAGTAATCCTTATTTATCTGAGAGTTCAGTGTCACTGGAATATCAAGAAAGGAATTAATATATATAAGGATGACTAGTTCCATACCTTATATTAATTCTGATATTTATAGGTAAGGGACTATATAAAATTGCATTAGGTTACTAAATGCCATATGCATTTTCATTTAATTTGGAATGCTATAATATCTTGCAAGAGAATATATATAGCCTTTGAATTAATTTATTAATTCATTGCCAACATTAAATGGACCTATAGGATCACACACAAAGCATTGGGCTTAAAATATTTAAATAATGTATTGGGCTTTTAATTAAAGCCAAATTAATATATGTAATAGGCATTATAAATGCTATTGGACCTTGGTCCATGAGAGAGAAAAATTCAGCCCACATGGTTTAATTTCAATTAATTAATTATATTATATTAATTAAGTTAATTAAGTATTAAATCCTAATGATATTTAAATCAAATTAAAACACCTAATTAAGAGATGACATAGCCAAAATTCCAAGATTAAATACTAAGGGAATTTCGGCACATGTGAATTTCCAAATTAAGTGATTAATTTGATTATAATGTCTTATGTTTTATCTTGGATTAAATCAAAAGTGTTTGAATCAATATATATTACTTATTTTGAGGAAGTGATTAAGGCTAAAATAAATTATCTTGAGGTAGTGGATTTTAGATTAATCACTTACATAATTAGGTGATATATATTGATAGAGGAAAAAATGTGAAACCTTAGTTTTTAAGGTTTTGGCGTGAATTGTTTCTCTCTCACTCACATTTCTCTCTTGACCGAAACAAACAAGGGGAAGAACTCTTTCTTGCTTTCTTGTGTTTTTGGGCATTAATAGCACCTAAAAAAAGTAAAAGATCAAGTCTTGTAGCTTCAAACCATAGCCATTACACAATACTTAATTTGAGAGCTAGCAATCTTTGTTTTAATCTATCTTTGCAAGTGTGTGTGTGAGAATAGAGAGGAGTGGCATAAAGGCTGTTCCTTGGCATTGGTGGTGAAGGTCTAAGGCTAAGATATCCTCCTTGGTTTCTGGTCATCATCAAAATCAAGTTTTAAAGGCATCTAAAGTTGTAAGTTTTAAAACCCTAAAATTGCATGTTTCGATTCTTGTCATGGAATTGTATGGCATGTATGATCAAATTTTATTATTTTCTGCTGCGTGATCTTTATTTGCACACCATGTCATATTCCATCAGATGAACTTTCTATCATTTTTTTCCATTACATCAAAAAATAGTTGTGATTAATACAAGCCTACTTAGCATCAAAATTAATTGGAAAAGGTAATTAAAAAAATTAATGACATTATTTTAAAGCTAAATAAGGTTATTATTATAAAAATGAGTTTATTATTTAGTGCCTTATAATTATATTTGAATATTATTTCATAGTTTTATAATGGCATAAGTTAATTTTTGGCATTTATATATGGTTCATATTAGGAGTGGATATGTTTAGGAAGTTAAAGTTTGAAAGTTTAATAATTATTTTTCATAGAAGCTGAATGAGTCTGTCTATGCTTTCTATTACATTAACATGCTTGCTCGTGTGCACTTGTCTGTCTGTGCTTTCCTTTTCCTTTCCTGGTTTTTGAGAATGCAAGATGCTTGACATGTATGGATTCTTATGGTTAGCTCATATATTATAGTGTGAACATGTGTAATTTTAGAAGTTTTTTATCTGAGTATATTTATACAAATAATACATATATATGCTAGAAAAAATCATATTTATATATAATGTTTATCATTATTATTGCTATGAGCAAACTTAAACACCATTTATATTGTGTAAGATATTCCATTCTCTCTCTATTGAGATCCTTAATTGAATGTTTTTTGAAGTTTTTCTCTCCATCTCCGCATGGGTCGTTTGTAGATCAAATAACATGGAAGTAATATATTCAAAAACTAAGTTATTTGTTCTATAGACATTAACAACTAAAGGTGTTTTTTTTCTTCTACTTTACATTAGTTAAAAGATGATTAATAAGGTTTTGTGGGTTTTTGAGAATTTGTCTTATTGGTTGTTGTTATGTAGATTGCTTGTTATTGGTATCTCCTCTTAGGATTTGTTGATGTTCAAGGCAATTATCTTCGTAAGTATAAGCTTTTTTATTGGGAATTTCTTTTATAAGTTCTTGTTGGGAATTATCTTGGTAGTATTCATTCTTCCATTGCTTGAGAATTAATTTTATTATTTTGTAAAGTGGAAAATCTAATTAAAAGTAAAAGATCTAATTTGCACACTCTTGATTTGTGTTTATAACTCTGATTTTATTTCTGTCTTTTTCCTTTTTGGAATTGAATGAATCTAAAATGTTAAAAATAGCATTGATAGAAGTATGAGACTGAGCAAGACAGTAGCTGTTGTTGTGATTTTTAATGTATTTTCAATTATAACAACATAGAAGTTTGATTCTATAGGAAATGTCAAATTTCATAACTACTCAAATTTTTTTTACTTATTTCTGATGTCAGCTCTAGGTTATGCCATGGTTGAGTCATTTTCTTACCACAAGATGATTGCAAGTTAAGTAGGTGTTGGACTTTTGTTGAACATTTTATACACTATGTAAACAAATAATTTTGAAGTAGTTTAAAAAGAAAAAAAAGAAAATGTAGTTCTATTCTAGATGAAATTACGGAATACTGGCTACTGGAAATTTCTTCTAGAAGATGGCATACATATAAGGAAGCAACATGTGTTTTGTACAAAAGAGGGTCATCGTTTCTTTTACTGCAGGATAAATGTTTATGTTATGTATTATTAAAATTACTTTGTTTAGTTCACATCCCTTATTGAAAATAATACCAGGAATGTAATACTATTCATCTTCTAGATTTCTGAAATAAAATTCTTAGCTGCTGAAAGTTCTAATACTGCTTACCAAAATATGTAGGGGGAGGAGACAATTATGCATTAACCTATTGGAAAATGTGTTCTAACAAATCTCTAACTTGGATTTTACATGTGATATTAGGTAGTGTTTATTGTTGTTCTGTAGTGAGCTTCAATTATCCTCTGTACTGAATTGCTCAAAATTATAGACCTGGGAGTAATATTCTTTGTTATTTTTAATAGAATCGTAAATTCCTCAACATAGCTCATCATGATTGATTTATAATGTAGATATATACTATATTTTTTCAAATTCTGCTAGCAACCTCATTAGCTAGCTTTTAGTTTTTATTTGCTACAAAGATGATATTATCAGTCAATTATTGCTTTTAAATGCTACAAGGATGACATTTGCTATTTTTATTGGAAGCTACCGATTGAATTTTCTTATTATTTTCCTTTGTACTAGACATGGAATATGAGAAAATTAATATGAAAAGGAAAGAAATCTCTATGTGTATAAATGTCTTTGTTTGATTTTAGGGAATTGAATGGAAAATTAAAGAAAAGAAAAGAAAAGAATATTAGAACATGATGACTTTAATGACATACTTCCATTGATATGCTATAACTTCTATTTTTGGCTTGTTATTCTACTTTGCATCCTTCCATTGATATGTTGTAACTTCTATTTTTTGGCTTTTTTATTCTACTTTGCATCCTTCCATTGATATGCTGTAACTTTTGTTTGTCTGGTATCTTTTCTGGACTTTGTTATTGGGTATGTAGAAGTATACATGTTTTCTTGTGCTAGAATTCCTTGTGCTGATGGATATTGATAGTGTAGCTTGAGGAGACATAATAGTGATCTCATATTTGCTTGCATTGGAATGACCTCACATATTAGTTATTTATTTATTTCTTTGAATATAACAGAGGCAACTAGAGATTCACCTCTTTGCTGCCTAATTTAGAGAGCATAGCAGAGATATAGCTAGTTTCCGAGCTGCATACCAACTTTTAAATAGTGAAATTGCACCTTGTCTTCTTGAAGCCATTGTAAACCATGCAAACATAGAACATCGACTGGTGAGATAATGCATCTATTAAATTTTTTAATTTGAAATTATGGAAACATAGATAATTTGGTGTATCAATAATTTGATATAGTTAGATGTTTTAAATTGTGTTATTTTTCCTCTTTTTTTTTATAAGGAAATCCCAAAGATATTGTTTCTTTGTACCAATAGGCAATTGCTATTAAAAAAGGGAAAAAGCATTTGCTCGTGTTGCCAATATTATATGCACAATACTCTCGATTTCTATATTTAGTAAGTTCTGTAATGCCATAATATATGACAAATTAGTGATTCTAAGATATACACATAAATGATAATTTATATTAGATAACTATATATTTATAGAAAAATAACACCACGCTTCACCCATATTCTCGTCCAACACTCCAAATAAGTTGATTAGACTGTTAGAGCTTGAATTAGTAGTGTCCAAGTAAGTAATCACAAGATTAATTTAGGTTGGTTTTGATGATTTGATGTTAACCTAGTCTATGATGAGTTATTATAGTTTTAAATGCAACTTAATAACCATACGTTCACAAATGAGCAATGGTTTTTCTTTTTTTTTTTTTTTTGGTACTTAGACCTGCTAATAGTTGATTTTTACTGTACATTTTCTATTTTAGGTGGAGAAAGTAATGTTGGAACCTAGGGAAGAAAGGGAGTTGGTTTTCTACCATTAAGAAGGTCTAGTTATACCAATTGTAAGTGAATATCCTAATTCTAGTTAAAGTTGCTATTATAATATGTCAGACAATGTTAATTTCTTTGCTATTTGAGATTTATGAATGCAAAAGTTGATAATCTAGTTTGGATTTTCTTCTTTGATGGCTAATTATTGCTGTTGAATAAATGTCTTAAGTTAGTTTTTCTATTTTTCTGGGAAATGAGATTCATGGTGCCTTATTAACAACTGCCTCCAGTAGACAAGCTGCATCCAATGAGCAGGTTTTTGCACTTCAGAATAAAGTTAGTCTATTGGCAAGTCAATTATACGAGACTATGGAATATATAGCCAAGCTTCGTACTTAAATAAAAGAAGTAAGGGGCGGGGGTGAGGCGACACATCGTAGCATCCAAATGATCCACCCGCACCGATAATGTAGGCCTTTAAATTTTATGTTAATAGTGACTGCAATTTTGAACTTGGTGGATTTATTGATGTTTTTTTGGGACTTGTAAGAGCGACTGCAATTTGGAACTTGGTGGGACTTGATGTTTTTTAGGACTTGTCAACTTGGTGGATTTGTTGATATTTTTTGGGATAATATTTATGATTTAAGAATTTAAGAAAATGATTTGATGTGTTATTGAATATTATAAATTTTATATTATAATATGAATTAGGCATATATTAATTTATTACTATAAAATATATATTTTATATCATATTATTGATGACGATTACACTATATAGAAAAAAAAGAAAAAAATTGATATTTAATATTTTTCGACGAAATTTCTGCAAATCGTTGCTAAAAATATAGACGAAATTTAACAATGAAAATAATTTTGTCGCTAATTTTGCCTATGGAATACAATATATCGTAGGCGAAATTGCCTATGGTGTGGTTATTTCCATCGGTAAATTTACCTACGAATTTTTAAATCCGTTGGCATAATTGCCTATGGAGTACTTATTTCCATTAACAAATTTATCTATGGAATTTTAACTCCATTGGTAATTTTTTCAAATTATGACAATTTCTCGGTCTGCACTTTTTGACGGACTTACCGATGGAAGGTGTTTTTCGTAGGTAAATTTACCAATGGAAAAAATTTCATCAATAAATTTACCGATAAAATTATTTTCGTCGGCAAATGTACCAACCAAAGATACTGCTTTGCTACTTTCCGTCGCTAAATTTCGTTGACATTTTGGTTTCCCTACGAAAATTCACTCATTTCGGTCGGGAATTTCCATTGGGAAACTTGATTTTCTTGTATTGTTTTAAAACAAAGAGTTCCTATTTTTCAATTTTTATGAGATTATATTTCAAGTGGTCAAATGGGCGTTGCATTTCAATGCATTCATTTTCTTTTTAAATAAACTTAGTTTTCCTTTCAAGGGATTATCCTAGCATCCCACTATATTTGAATGCTGATTGGATTTTTTTGTTCTATTTGAGAAGGGAAATGGAAATTTGAAGCAGCAAATAT
>JBBPFJ010000346.1:0-20000 GCA_037975025.1 Excoecaria agallocha | reverse complement strand
ATCTAGCTATCTGATTAATAAAATTCACAAATTTTTTGTTTAACATTCCTAATTTTTTCATATCCTTCTATAAGCTTTTGTCTTTTATGTTCTCTATCCATTAATTGAAATACTAAAAATTAAGAAAGCATTTGAAATATTGGAATAAAAAATTTAATAAAACATAAATCCTTTAAATATTTACTAATGCATCAAAATATAATTAAAATAAAATACCTGATGTATTATAATGTAATGATAATATACAAGAAGAAGGTTGTGATGAGGTTACATAGGGAAGTAGAAATTAAAAGGGGTTTTTTTATCTCTCTATAATATTTAAAATTTTTTGTTGTGCTCTCTGTTCCTTAATTCTAAGCTCATCTTGCTCTGCCTTGCACTTGAAAATATTGTCTCTTTATATAAAGAATACTTTAATGTAAGATAAGGTTGGATCCTACTTCGAAGATAAAAGTAATAATTGCACCGTGTTCAAACCAAATTTTAGAGATAATGGTTTTATTTTAAATGATAAAGGTGTCAGATAAGAATTGAAAATAGGCTCGTATTAATGATTTTTTTTTTTTGGGATTGAAAGGATAAAAGGATAGAAGGATAATAAATACTTACTTTAGTAAACAATATTTTTTTTTGGGTGAGGATAAAGTAGCAATAAAGATAAAAGGAAAGGTAAAAATAAAATATTTAACTTTAAAGATTTTTAAAAGCTTTGTCGTAAGGTTGCTTTGTAAACTTTTGTAGGAAAGTTTTAAGACTTTTACTATTCTTCTTTTGAAATTTTGACTTTTTATCTTTTTCTCTTTTTTTTTTATGTTTGCATTTATACTACATTACACTTGCATTTACATTTACATTGCATGTACATTTACATTTGTATTCCATATTTCTATATTGGCATAAGGGTCTTGAGAATCGTCGCATACTCGGTTAGGAGGAGGAGTACTGCTTTCTGATGAAGATGCTCTTTCAGCTAAAATTTGATTGATAATTGAATTGAATTCTTCTTCAGAAGCTGTTGATGATAATAAATTGACAATCTGATTTTTATCTGTAATAAATCCTGTTGATGGAGTTAAAGTTGAAGTTGATGAAATCTTTAGCTCAAAATAATTAATAATTGCTTATCTATTTGCTTTTCTAACATCAAAACTATCCCACCTTTTAAATCTGAATTCTCTATATAAAATAGGTAATCGATTAATATGTTTAGAAACATAGTATGCCCATGAGACAATCCATGGCACCTTGAATATTGCACAATACTTAAAAAGATTATTTGGTGCACCTGGGTTGCAATAAGTAGTCAACTTGACACATGTATCTTTTATTTGAAATGGAGCTGCCTTTGGTATCAATCCAAAATAACTAAACCATCTGATGAATCAATTAGGAAGAACACCACCAAACGTGGGCAAAAAGTAAAAGAACCAAGAATGTTGAAAATTCTTTAGGTAAAATGCTTTATACCAAGCTTATTGATAATCATAGTAGTTGTACACCAACTTGGGAGGATATCCTAATAAATTGTTCATATTATAGGGCCTGGATCCCTATTTTGATTGAGTAATTACATGTATAATTTTTACTTTACTATAACTAATCCTATCTTTATCATAATTATGCTATATTTTTATAGATCCACTATTTACTAATATAGCTTCATAAAAATCTCTAGTCTTACTTTGATCTTCTTTATGATAATGGCAACTGTTGGGAAATACATAATCAATCAATCTATAAAAACTTTAGGTTTCTAATATGTTAAGCTCTTCTAGTTCTAATATCTTCATAAATAATCTCTTTTGGTTTAAGAAATAAGGAGAGGGATTTTTTGGTTTAGACGTGGAAAGAGAGGGTATAATAGGAGAAGAGGGAAAGGAAGGAGAAGCTAAGGCTGATGAATATGGTTGAGGCAGTGTAAAAGGTGAAAAAGTTTGAGGTCTTTAAAGTGGAGGAAAAGATGGTGATGGAGAATAAAAAGGTCTAGGTAAAGTTCTAATAGGAAAAGGCGTGATTGGAGAATTTTGTTGATAATTTCCTTATGATAATGTGGCTTTTGTCAAAAAATTTTTTGTTAGAACTTAATTTCCCTATAAAAATTCACGAGAAAGAAAATCAGGTAAACTATTATTTTTGCCTTTGATGAACTCAATGTCAAAATCAAAGTTGCTTAGTAAAGCCTGCCACCTTGCAAAAATCTGTTTTGAAATTAAATTTTTAACATCTTTTTCTAAAATATACTTTGCTGATAAACAATCAATGCATAATAAAAACATTTTAATGTATAAATCATCTTTAAATTTTTTTAATGCATAAAACAATGCTTAAAATTTCTTTCTTAATGGTAGAATAATTTTTTTGAGTTTGATTTTAACTTCTTGAATAAAATCTTGCTAATTCTTTCTTATTTGACTCTTTTCCTTTTTGTTTTAAAATACCTTTATAGCCCATATCACTAGCATTTGTTTCTATTATCAAAATAGCTTCTGGATGTGAAATGTTTAAACATAAAACACTTTTAATTTTTTATTTGATTTCTTTTACTGTATTAGTATTTTTTTTGTCCAAGGTTCAAGTTTCTTTTTTAATTTATTATACAAAGGTTTACATAATTTTCTTAAATCTTTGAAAAAATCATGAACATAATTTAAATGTCCTAAAAATCTTTGTAACTGATTTTTGTCTTTTATCTCATTTGAAAATTTATAAGTAAATTTTAAACTTCTAATTATTGGTTTTATAGTTCCTTGATCTATATCATGTCCTAGAAATCTAACTTTTGTTTCAAAATGTTACATTTTTGGTGCTGAAATAACTAATCCATTTTGATGAATTAAATTGAAAAATCTTTTCAAATGTTTTATGTGTTGACTTATAAAATTGGAAAAAATAAGTACATCATCTATGTATACTATTGAAAATTCATTTTTTGGTTTTAATATGTAATTCATAATATTTTGGAATTCTGAAGGTGTATTTTTTAATCCAAAAGGCATAACATTCCACTCATGATGTCCAAAGGTTACATTAAATCCTATTTTATATCTATCTTTTTCATCTACTTGTATTTTTTAAAATTCTGATTTCATATTAAATTTAAAAAAAATTTGCATCATATAAAATTTTTAATAAATATCTTTTATATGGTATAGGGTATCGTATCCATTGTAAAACTGCATTTAAAGGTTTATAATTTATTACTAACTTAGGTGTTCCTCTTTCTATTTCTGCCGCATTCATAACATAAAAGGCAGAACATGACCAAGTTGATTTTGAATCTCTAATTAATCCTTTATCTTTCAAATCTTGAATTTCTTTTCTACAAAATTTTTCTAAGTCCAGGGTCATTTTAATAGCTTGCGCTTTTGTTGGAATCTTCTTTTCATCAAAGTCTTTTATATAAGATAATTTTACTATATGCTATTTTCTATTCCAAAAAGCATTAGGAACTGGTGCATAAATTTCCTTTGAAAATGTGTTTTTTCTTTTATTTTTTGACTTTCTAATTGTTATTTTATTCGTTTATTTTCTATTTCTTTGATAAGAAATTTAATCTAGTTTTGTTTATTTTTTAACAAATAGATTTCTTGAGTATTTTTTCTTACATGGCATATTTCTTTAGATATTATAGGAAATACAAATTCAAAAAGAATTTCTTTGTCTAATATTGTTGTTTTATTTCCTTTATCACATACTTGAAAAGGATATAACATGGTGATAAAAGGTGTCCCTAATATAACTCCTGAATTTAAATTTTTGACTAAAACTAATTGAGTTTTAAAATAATATCCCTTATTACAAATTTTTACTCTTGATAATTTATAATTAATTATTAATTTAGATCCACTAGCGGTACCCAACCCAAATTTCTTTGGAAATTTACGTTGAGTGAAGCGATTATAGCATTAATTAAAATATATACTTTATTAGAAATTTATCTTAGCGAACTTGAATTAGACTAGATCTTTATTAGATAAATATTTTGTTTAAGATATCTATATGAGTATATTTAGTTGAGATAAATTTAGAAAGAATTTGAGACTGTATTTGGAGCGATGAAACGTTGGTCAGCCTTGAAGGCCTAGTGTTGGTCAGCCCTTTGGTAGCCGAGAATGGCATGTTGGTGGTCTTATTTGGCTGGGTGGTCCCGTTATTCACATAGGTTTCATTCTTAACTTCTTCTTAAATTTAGCTTAATTAAACATACTTAGATGGATATATCAAATAAATTTTTTTTATAAAGACTCTAGATTTGGTTCAACTAGCGAAGATAATATTAGAGAAATGGATTAAATAAATTATGTAGAAGTAAATATAGAAAAAGTAGAAAATGGTTTATTTGAGTGGACTATACCTAAACAAGATATTCGTACAATATATTCAATAGGTACTTTTGAAATCTTTTATGATTATTCTATAAAACAAACTAAATAGACAATAACTATTAATCAAGAACACGATACTATTCAATTATTATTAGAAAAAGCAATAAATGAACATAAGAAAAAAAATATAGATTTTTACATATAGGATCAGTAAAAATAGCAATAAAGCCTTTATTCCAACTAGGATTAGATACACCAGTTTTAATGTGTTTAAGGGATGCTAGACATACTAAGTTCTCTAATTTGTTATTAGTAATGGAAGAAACTAACTTAGCTAACAAACTAGTATATTTTAATTATTTCCCAGGATTTACTATTAATTTATACGATTCAAATATATTAGATACTTTAACATTAACTACTAAAACAAAAAATTTAAATTTTAAAGAAAATGTTAGAGCAATAATAGTGATATATAAAGTATATTTTAAAGTCATGTCTACGACCATAAATCCCAAAACTAGAAAATCTTTTAAAAGAAATGAAACTTTAATATATTAAGCCAATAAAGCACATTTTAATATTCAGATACCAAAAAGACTTAAATGGGATGAAATTACTAGATTAGGAAATTGGTAGTTAAAAGAAATAAGCGAACCAAGACCGATTAATATTATTAATCAATTTAAAGAATATTAGAACATAGTGATGGAATTGTTCAAATAGATTTTTATTCAAAAAATAATCCGTCAAGTAGTGTTTCAACTTATTCAAATAATAGACCTTCAATACCTAGATCATTATCTACAAAAAATTTAGAATTAAGAGGAGTAGATTTTAATACAAATATTTCAAGACCATTATATATAGAAGAAAGAGAAAGTGAATATTTTGTTAGTACCCCTAGATCTCAAATGGAAACTGTTTCTCAAATTAATCAATAAAAATTTGGATGACTAGTTTTCAAATAAATAAAGAATTTTTGAGAAATGATTTAAAAGCAAAATATAATAAGCAAAAAGTAGAATGGTATTTTAATAACTTTTCTCAAGAAGAATTAAGTAATTTTAGAAGTACATGGTATAAATAAATGGAAGATAAGCAAGTAAATATTCCTTTATTTTTATTGTTTGAAAATTATTGTTATTATAATAATATAGATTATCCATTTCAAAAAGAAATAAATGTATCTTCAAAAATTTGTAAGCAATGGGGTACTATAGAAGGGCACTCAGTAGTAGCTATATATCCTCCCTTATAATGTATTAAAGTTAAAATAGAGAAAAACATATTTTGCTAGACCATTTAAAGAAATAAAATTAGAAAGTAAAGATGTAGGAAAGGATTCACAACATGTGATATTGCAAAATAATTTTTCAAATCAAATATTAGATATTATAGCAAGTCAATTAAATAGAGTAGAAGAAATAATACAAATGCCTAAGTCACTAATAGAGATTGGTTAAACATCAAAATCGGTAACAGAAAAACCACCTATTAAATTAGAAACACCTTTGTTTAAACCTTTTGAATTTTTCCCAGAAACAATTTTACATCTAAAAGATGAAGATCCCATATTAAGAAAAATAAAAGAAAGATTATCAAAGTTAAGCATTAAGGATAAATATATTATGACTATAAACAAATAGGTTACATTAAATTAGAACTACATCAGAAATAGAAAACGTAGAAGAACAATTAAAATCAAATAGTGAAGAAGAATATTCAATTAAAAATTACATTTTAATAATTTTACACCTAGACCAAAAACTCAAAATTATTATCTAAGACCTACACTCCAAATACTCAATATAAAGAAACTAGATATCAGTTAAGATATGATGGTACTTCTTTATATGAATGGAACATAGGTGGCTTTTCTGAATATCAAATATTAAATTTATTACAAGAAATGACCCTAGCAACTAGTGCTTATAAATCAAAAAGAAATAATGAAGCAGCTGTAGTTCAAATGTTTTTATTAGGATTTACTGGCCAATTAAAAGGTTGGTGGGATCATTATGTAGCAGATGTAGATAAAGCTCATATATTAACGGCTAGAAAAAGGATTATTAAAATGGAAAACAATATGCAAGTAGAGATTGAATAGGATGATATAATAAATACTTTAATATTTGCTATTACTAAAAACTTCGTAGGATATCCTTAATTATATCAGGAAAGAAGTTCAGATATTCTTCAAAATTTCACATGTCACAAATCAACATTAAAAAGTACAATTTTACTTAAATATTTTTTATTAATAACTATTATTTTTTCAATTTTTAAAATATCTATTTCACTCTTATCATTTTTCAAAATAAATTGTAAGCAAAAAACTATAAAAGTTAATAGTATTAGTAACTGAAGTGATAATTTAAATTCAGTATTTATTACAAATAGGTTTTGAATAATACATGGTTATGGCTAACTAGATTATAAACTAGTTATAAAATTAGAAATTTATAAACTAAATTATAAATGATAATGCATTTATCAGTAGTGCAAAACTAATCTGCAAAACATCCCTCTCTTATGAAAATATACTTCTTGATACAAGGTAATTTCAGAAACTATGCACAATGTTTTAAACAATATAATGTAAATCCTAAGTTTCATTATCACTTCAAAGCTATTAAACTCAAAATGTCAGTAAAGTAAATATTATGTGAGCTACATCTCAATCTATCTCCATAAAAAATAAAAAAAATCAATAGCTTTGGCGGAATTTTTAGACACTAGAGTTTGTTCCAAAAAGTTGCATCTACAAGTTTAGAAAAACCATTTGGTTGTAAGAGTAATAAAGTTGCAGATACCACCAATAAATATTGGACAGTGAAGAGGTTACCAATGTAGGCAAGAGTAAGAAAGTTACAGATACCACCAATAAATTATGCTATCAACAAAACAAAAGCCACCTAAATAATTGCAAATATATCATGAATTAGGGAATAGAGATAAAAAAATAACTAAATGTAACAAAAGTTGGGAGAAGATCACTCCAACCTATATAAAAAATAGGGAAGGCAAAAGCAAAGGCAGCAGCTCTACCTGTATAAAAAATAGGGAAGGCGAAAATCAAATAAAAATAAAAAGATAGAAAAGAATTGAGTACAAAGTAAGATTGACAGCAAAAGACAGTTTTACAACCAATAATGAAGCCATAATTTTCAAATTAATGACAAAAGGCAAAAAGAAACAAACAAGAGAAAAGCAGAACAGAAAGAGCTTAATCGGCCTCCTCATTACAAGTTTAATAAGAGGTTGTGGATGCCTGGTTTTCTAAGATTTATCTTTCGATATCTTTGATGAATTATTTGATGCAGATGATGCATCTGGTAGCTTCAAAATCTCTCTGCTTAAGCGGTACCATCCAGCAGCCCGCTCTTCTATCCTGTAGCATTTAACCATAAAACTTCATATATATAAAGAAAACACTAGAATAGGAATACAATGAAACAAAATTGCATAATAATTGAATGTTATACAATAACTTATATGGACAATATTAGAATGTTCAAAAATATGTAAATAAATAGTTAGAAACAAAATATAAAATACAAAAACACATATACCTCTCAAAGTTATCATATTTCCCCAGTATGCACAAGATTGCCACAAAACAGACCCTTTCACTGGGATCCAACAGGAATTGATAGAGCAATGAGTTGAATTGAGATTTAATATCAAGCCTCTCTGTAGAAAACAGTTCAACTTTCAATCAAATTCGGGAGTTGATAGAGCAATGAGTGGAATAGAAGGACGAACATAACGAATTGAATTTGAAATAACCAATATTGATCGTGCACTCACAAACTCCAGAAAAACTTGAAGAAATAATTAACCATTAAATTTATTACTACATGATATCAATATAGAAAATAGTAATGATCATAATTGCAACCAATTTAACATATCGATAAAAAAAAAACATGTTAACCAAAAACATTTAATCAAAATCATAACAAGAAAATGGGAATCATACCTCTAGAAGTACAAGTTAACCTAATATATATGAGCTTAATTAATTAATTAATTACCTTGTGTTATACATATAAGCTAAAATGGAGAGACCATCCTCGGCAGAAATAAAAAAAGTATCAAGAAAATGGGGTTGGGGTCTAATAGGTGTTGTTTTAAACTCAAAAGCAAGGATCATTCCAATCCCACTAGCTTTAGCTACTGCCCAGCTCCTCTCCACATCAATCACTCTATCCCCAACATAGTACACAATTTTCCCATTTACTTTGGTTGGGTCCAATGATCAAGGAGAGCAAAATTTTCTGCCAATATTATATTTAACTTTAATGAAATGGCATTATTAAGAGATAACAAAAAAAAACTCGAATAACAACAAGACTTAAGTTGTCTGATTACGCATCGCTGGCAGAGGCATTGGCAGCTTTGACATCTTCTGAATAAACCAACAGATAATACTTTCTAGCTGGTAAGGTATTGGTATTGAAACTGAGTCCCTGCGATTTAAAACATACAACTGAACTAAATATTTTGTTTTAGCTGATATGATCTATATATATGTATAAAGAGTAAACTAACCCTAAATGTATGAGTTCCTCCACATCACCAGCTTCCACAGCATACACAATTAGGATGATTCTTTATTATTTTTGAGAAAGAAGCACATCAGTTCTTCTCCAAATGATCAAAGGCAACTCTCTTTTAAATAGTATAAATAGTCTGATAAGTGCATGATGTCATTTTCAAACTACTAACCAAAGGTTACATTTGTAAATTAAACCATTGAAATTTACATCAAAATACTGAGTTACTTTTACACTCACCATATGTAGGTCCATTTAGAAAATGAGGGTCACGACCAAATAATATAGAATTGGATTAGCTTGACATCATGACATGAAGGAATTTAAAAGTTATTAATACCATCAAATTATAGCTTAATTCTACTCATCAAATTAAGCACACGCTTTCTTTCACATTAGCATTTTGCATAAGCAGTCTTGCTAATATCATTTATAGAAAGAAAGGATGGCATACAATTAACTGCAAATTATTAAATTTTGAAAAAATAAGGGAAAAATAGAACTTATAAGAATCCCACAACCCATGATTTAATAGCAGTATGATGGATGAATTTGACACCAAACAAGATCTTCAGCACGTAATTTGGAAAAATAATGCTATCTGAGCCAAAGCGATATGATATTAAAGCAAAGTATGGATCCATAGTTGAGGAGAAGTGAAACATACCTTTAATACTTCCATTCTCGAGCTTCGATCACCCGTGAACCTGAAACCTAGTCTTGATGACATCTAAAGGACACACAAACGCTAAAACAATTACTCATGTATCAACATTAATCGAAAAAAAACAAAATCAATAAACAATGAAGTGCAACAACGAACAAAACACGAAATTCACAAAACTAAGAAAATCAAGAACGAAAGCACAGTGATAATTCCAATTTCTCGGTCAGCCCCGTTGTTTGAACAGCACATAAAAACTTGCTAGGGAAAGGGGCTACTGCTCCCTTGCTATTGCACCGGAGGAGAAAGAGTCGGAGGTGACCAGTGGCTACTGGTAACGGGAAAGGGGAAAGTAGCGGCAGAGGAGGGTGGTGGTTGAGATGGGAGATCGAGAATGAGAAAAGAAAATGGAGGAAAAGGTCACAGGAAAAATGTAAAGGGATAGAGAGTTTGAGGCAAAATGGGAAATGAGGGAGAGAAGGGAAGTTAAGTATTTATACCTAGGGCAAAAATAGCAACGGAATTCATTTTCCGTTGCTAAATTTAGCAATGAAAAATGAATTCCGCTGCTAAATTTCACACTAAATTATTAACGCCATTGCTGACACTTAATTTGGTAATGGAAATTAAATTTTGTTGCTAAATATCATGCCTTCCCATTATTCAACAGTAAATAGCAATGGAATTTTATTCTGTTGCTAAATTTGATCCCAAATTTTTTTGTTCCAGCTACTGCCACCATATTTAGCGACAAAAATTGCATTCCGTTGCTAATTTTCATTGCTATATTTGGTGCTAAAATCTCCCCCCTTTTTAGCAATGGAATACAACCATTTTGTATTCTGTTGCTAAACCCTTAATGCTTCAACATATTTTAGCAACAGAATTCATTTTTCATTGCTAAATAGCAATGAAATTGGTATTTTGTTGCTATTTTGATATTTTCTTGTAGTGAAGGCATCACAAAGTTGCAATATGTGATAAAGCTAGTGAAAAACTTAAAATTTCCAAATATGTCCACATTTGATTTGCCAAGGGCGTTGTGAAGGCTTGCAACAAAAAATGAACAAGAAAAGAGAAATCACAAAATTAAAGATATAAACACTACCTAAACATAGTAAGTCACATCTCAAGCCAACAAATATGGAAGAATCAAAAGTCTCCAAAGTTGCATCAACAAGCAATAAATTTTAAAAAAAAAATTGAAACTAAAGAAAAATTTAATGAGTTGAAGACATACCTATGAAATGCATCACACAAATAAAGGTAAATCCAAAATAGAGCAAAATAACACAAAAAGTAAAATATATAGAAATATATATAAAGAAATTTACCTACACAAGAACCCAATAAAAGAAGAAAAAGAAAAAAAAATAACAAATATCAAAAGACAAAAGAACAAAACAAAATAAAATGAAGAAAAGAAATTTTAGAAAAGGAAAAGACAAAAATCAAAAAGAAAAAGAAAACAAAAAGGGATTCAAAACAAAGACACAACAATGAAACTCACAAACAGAAAAGAAAAAACAAGCTAAAAACTAAATGGAAATTGAAACATAACTAAACCCTAGAAATAAAAACAAGGAAAGAAAAAGAGAAAAAATATACTTACTTGGTTGAAGATGTACGACTTAGAGATAGACTACAAGAATACAACGAAGAAGAAAAAGAAAACAAAAAAACAAATAACAAAGAAAGAAAAAGGTTAGAGAGAGAATGAAAATCGAAAAAAAGTGAGAAGAAAAACACACAACCTACTAAAAATACATAAACAATACACAAATAAAGCAAAAGAAGAGAGAAAAGAAGAATGGAGAAGAAGAAGAAGAAGAAGAAGAAAAAGAAAAGGAAGAAAAAAAGAAGTTACTTGTTGCAATGGAGGACAGCGACTAAGGGAAAGAGAAGAAAAAGAAAGCAAGAAGAAAGAAAATGACATGAAAAGAAAAAGAAATAAAAAAGAATTTATAAACCCTATGAAGAGGAAACTTAAAAGACAAAACAAAGTGGCAGGGTTATAATGCTAGAATTTCATTTTTTTTCAAAGAGGGTCATGGTTAACAAGTAAAACTTGCTGACTGTGAGGTGCCTCTGGGTTGGCTATTGGAATAAAATTTATAAGGGTCATAGTAAATAGGTAAACACTATTTACCATGACTCATGAATTTTTCTAAATGGTCATGGTCAATAGATAAAACAAGTTGACCATGATATACATTGCAATTTTCTACTGGACTAACAAAAGGGCAGGGTCACAGTAAATAGATAAATAGTGTTGACCGTGACTCATAATGCTTCGAGATCCAAAATTAACCTATGTCACGATCAATAGAGAAACCCTGTTGACCGTGATCCCTTAATTTCTTCATCAAAAAGTTATTTTTCTCTCCTCTTTTCCTGGCCATTAAACACAAGCTTGTACCCTATTTCCACAGGCTAACACATATATGCGATAATGTAAAATGCACACTCCCTTGAACCATAATCTAAAACACAACAATTAAAAAAACATACTGAAATTAACATTATTAAGAAAAAGGGAAAAAAGTAGGTTTGTGTTTACCAAGTCTGCAACTGGACTTTCAAATACCTTCAAGGGTTTATGAGAGTAAAAATCACTGAAGCGCCGTCAACTGTTGATTCAAAATACGACTTCATATAATGGCCATTCACCTTAAACTCTTTATCATCCTTTACGTGCCTTAGTGTCACCACTCAAAATTTATTAGCTCCCACAACTTCAAAAGGCCCTTTCCACCTTGATTTTAGCTTCCCAAGAAATAATCTCAACCTGTTATCATAGAAAAGCACTTTCATTCCAGGTACAAACTCTTTCTTCACTATCTTCTGATCATGCCATTTCTTTGTGTTTTCTTTGTACTTCGTGGCATGGTTACATGGCTAAAATTGAAGTTCTTCCAACTCATTTAGTTACACTGACCTTCATTTTCATGCACTCATAAGGTCAAAATTCAAGAATTTGGTAGGCCAATAAACCTTATGTTCTAGTTCCACCGGTAAGTGACAAGACTTACCAAATACCAACCTACAGAGGGACATCCTTATTGGGGTTTTAAATGTTGTCCTATATGCCCACAAAGCTTCTTCTAGCTTAAGGTACCAATCTTTCCTAGAAGTATTTATCATTTTTTCTAGAATTGCTTTAGGGTTTTTGTTAGACACCTCAACTTGGCCATTAGCTTGGGCATTATAAGGGGTAGTGACTTTATGCCTAACTCCAAACTTCTGTAACAAAGCCTTAAATTGGTGATTAACAAAGTGTTTACTATCATCACTTATTATGGCTCTAGGAGCTCCGGATCGGGTGAATATATTCTTTCTTAAGAATTCAAGGACTACCCTTGCATCACAAGTCTTAGTGGCTACAACTTCTATTCATTTGCTCATATAGTTTACTGCCACTAAAATATATTCTAACCCATAGGATACTAGAAAAAGCCCCATAAAATCTAGCCCCCACAAATCAAATAACTCTGCCTTAAACATATTAGTTAAAAGCATCTCATCTCTCTTAGAAATATTTCCTACTCTTTAGCATCTATCACAAGTTTGCACAAATAATTTCACATCATTAAACATAGTAGGCCAATAAAACCCAGAAGAGAGAATTTTGGATACCGTCCTATTCGGCCCATGATGTCCACTAGCTTCTCTACAGTGACATATTGCGATGATCTCTTTTTACTTCTCAATCGAAATATACCTCCTCAAAACTTGATCTACACACAACTTAAATAGATAAGGATCATCCCAACTGTAGTGCCTTGCATTAGCTTTCAACTTTTTCCTTTGTTGCCAAGTATAGTCCTTGGGTGTATAGCTACCTGCAAGGTAATTTTCCAAATTAGCAAACCAAGGATCAATCACATTACACAAAAATAAGGCACAAATATGCTCATCGGGGAATAAATCTAAAATCTCCCCTTTTTTAATGTGATCATGTTCAAGCGTTGACAAGTGATCCGCCATAAAATTTTTTGCCCCCTATTTATATTTAATCTCTAGGTTAAATTCTTGAAGAAGAAGTACCCATATGATAAGTCTTGGTTTGGATTCAGTCTTGGCAAAGAGATTTCCCAATGCCACATGATTAGACCACACTACAATTTTTGCACCTAGTAAATAAGGTTTAAACTTCTTAAATGCAAAAATAATTGCAAGAAGCTCCTTCTCAGTTGTGGTGTAGTTAATTTTAGGTCCTGTCAAGGTATGACTACCATAATAAATTACACAAAACACCTTCTCCCTACGTTGTCCAAGCATAGCTCCAACTACAAAGTAACTTACATCACACATTAATTTAAAAGGCAAATCCCAGTTCGATGATATAATTACTAGAGCTGAAATGAGCCTTTGCTTTAATAATTCAAAAACATACAAGCATTCACTAGTAAATTCAAATGGAGTATCCTTTATTAACATGTTAGACAAGGGTTTAGAAATTTTTGAAAAATCCTTGATAAACCTATGGTAAAAACCTGCATGACCTAGAAAGCTACAAATTCCCTTAATAGTGGTTGGGGGTAGAAGTTTTTCGCTAGCCTTTCTAACATCTGATCAATAAATGGCAAGGGGAAGTGGTCTTTCCCAGCGGAGTTATTCAACCTCCTATAATCTATGGAAACTCTTCAACCCATAACTGTACAAGTTGGAATAAGCTCACCTAATTCATTTTTACCACTATCATCCCTCTTTTCTTTGGAACACACTACACTGGACTTACCCACTTGCTATTATATATAGGATGGAAAATACTTGCATCGAGGAGCTTGATTACCTCCTTCATGACTACCTCTTACATCATCGGATTTAGTCATATTTGAGGTTGAACCATTGGTTTACATTCTTCCTCCATTGGAATTCGGTGAGTGTAGTAGCTTAGATTGATCCCTTTGAAATATGTTATCTCTCATCCTATTGCTTTAGTATGCCTCTTCAACACTTCAAGTAGCATATCTTCCTCGAATTATATTAAAACGGAAGAGATTATCACTGGCTTTGTTTGATTTTCTAAGAACACATATTTCAATTGAGATATGAGAGTTTTTAGTTCAGTTTTAGAGTCTCCCTTTTTGATGCACATTCTTTTTCACTAGACTCCTCATCTTCAATTTCTTCTTACAGCTCTCCCATCACATTCTCACTACTCTTCTCTATCTTAGTTACTATCTCTGTTTTTATGTCATCCAATTCCTCATATTGCAATGAGTGCATCAAGGTTAAATTCAATGAATCCCTCATCAACACCTCCTATTGGCTTTCCTCTACACATTCTTGCACTTTATCCATGAAGTAAATTGACTCATTTAGATCACTCAATGGATGTTTTTGAGCCTTGTTCATATCTACCACCATTTCTTCATTGTTGAACCATAAGGTGAATTTTTCACCATAAACATCAATTAAGGCTTTTGTCATATTTAATAATGGTCTCCCTACAATTAGGGTTATCTTTCAGTCATCTTCCATCTCAATTAGAACAAAATCCACCAAGAAAATGTTCCCCACCTTTACTAGTAGGTCTTCAATTAACCCCTTTGGCTTCCTTAATGACTTGTCAGCTAGTTGAAGCTTCATGCCTATTTTCTTGAGATCTCCCAAGTTTAACTTCCTACATATAGAATAGGACATTAAATTTATACTAGCTCTAAGATCACACAAAGCATTACCAACAAAAGTTTTTCCAATCTCACAAGGTAAAGTGAAACTACTTGGATCTTCCAATTTTTTTGGAATCTTATTCATGATAATAGCACTACAATTTTTGATTAGTTACACAGTTCCACACCCTTCCAATTTCTTTTTATTAGAACAAAGTTCTTTCATAAATTTATCACAGTTAGGCATGTCAGCTAAGGCTTCAGCAAAAGGCAAGTTAATAAGCAATTTCTTGAACATTTCTAAACTCTTAGCCAATTACTCATTTTTCTTCTATTTCCTAGCTATAGCAGGAAATGGCAATATACTTATATCAAGATCCTCTACTGTAGTGTTCACTATGTTCTTATCCTTATCAATGCTAAGAGTTGCTACATTGTCCTCTACCCTAGAGTTAGAGTTACTTACCTTCCATGTCGGCTCCTCCTTACTTGATGATAATGATGGCAAAGACATTTTACGTCTTTCTTCCTCTTGCACTACGTCCTTTCCACTCCTTAAAGTGATTGCCCTGGCTTCCTCTTTTGGATTTTGGTCAACATTGGATGGAAAATTCCCAGCTGGTTTTATTGACAATGAATTTGTCAATTGCTCGATTTGTGTTTCCATGTTCCTCATAGAGGTATCTTGGTTTTTATTCCATTGCTCTTGAAACTTCCATCTTGTTTCTTTCCCTAACATGAATTATTGATGGCTATTCATGAAGCTAACGAACATATCATCCAAATTTAGCTTAATTTCTTGAATAGGTGGCCTTGATTGGATACCCGGTAGATTGTAGGCTTGGTTGATCTTTGGATGTTGGCTATGACCTTGGTGTTAATTTAGATTTGACCCTTAGTTTTGGTGGTGGTGAGATGGGTATGGTGCTTGGTGATGGGTGGTCATTTGTGGTTGATAAGATTAGTTGTGATAGTTAACACTTTTGTTGAAGGGAGCCTTTGCTAGGGGTTGAGATGATGATGAAGCATTCTGATGTCCGTCTCTCTAACCAAAATTCGGGTGGTTTCTCCAACCCAGATTATATGTATTACTGTTAAGATCATTTCTTCTATAATCTCCTAATGCATTGACATCTCCTACAACTCTATTATCTTGTTCACACAGTCCACTCTCGTATGTCACACAATCTTGAGAAACAACAACCACATTTTGTGTTTTTAATCGACTTAATTCCTTCCTCATCAGCTCTAGTTGTGCCTTTAGCATTGCAAATTCATCAAAATTATGCACACCCTACCTTTTTGGAACTGCTCTTGGTGTAGCCCATTGTGAATCATTTGTTGCCATCTCATCTAATAGATGAAAAGATTCTTCTAGCAATTTATTCATGAATGACCCTCCCAATGCTGCATCTAGGAGAGATCGTGTAGGTGGGTTCACTCCTACATAAAAGATGGTCATCAACTAATAAATTGCCACTTCATGATGTGGACATCTTTTTCATAACCTCTTGAACCTTTCCTAAGACTCATGAAATGGCTCTTCATTCATCTGATGAAAGCTCATTATGTTATTGCAAATGTTGGCTGTTTTTATCGGAGGAAAGAATCTCATTAGAAATTTTTCTTGTAAATGCTCCCATGTCCAAATAGACTGCCTTGGTAATATCTAAAGCCAATCCCTTGCCTTCCAATCAATATGAATGGAAATAACTTCAACCGAATTGCATTTGTTGAAACACCTAGAATTTACACTGTGTTACTGACTTTTAAGAATATGTCAAGATGTTGAGAAGGATCTTCCAAGTCTGATCTTGAGAACTAGTTTCTTTGCACCATAGTAATAGTTGCTGGTTAAAGTTCAAATTGTACTCCCCTAGGTAACAAAATTATCCTCTGATCTTCATTCCATTTAAGAACTGCATAATCTCATATCATCCTTTGCCTAAGCATTTCCTCTCTTTGTTTACCAAGGATTTCATCTTGTGCCCTTGGCACTTTTTCATCATCGAGAGGAACTTCACCAACGGGATGATTTGGATTCATGTTGTTTTCTTTATTGGCTCTTCTTCTTTGGTGTAGAGTCCTCTCAATTTTAGGGTCGTAAGGTACAAGTTATTCTTGTCTTGGTCTATACATACACTATGACACACCTGAAAAGAATCAAAAGAATAAATTAAGAAAAAAAAATAACACATACAATTAACAAGCAAAACTCACAAATATGCCAATCCCTGACAATGGTGCCAAAAACTTGATGCGTGTTTAGCAAGCACACTAAATCATTAAGTAATAAAGTGGGGTATAGTTAGAACCCATGAATATCGTACCCAAAGGATTGAGAATGCAAGCAGTGAAAATTAATTATATGATAAAGAATTCCCAAATTTTTATATGTGTATAACCTATCAACTAAATGGTATTCAGAAAGAATAATAATGAAATTAATTTTGCAGTATTATGCTATGGAATAAACAAGTATAAAAATGAACAAGTATAAAATTCAAAGATATAACAGAGTTATATAGGTTCATTTATCCTCCCCATATCAAATGTGAACTCAATTAACCTAAAGATACAAATAAATGAATTCAGGATAACCCTCTTAACCCAAGTGTCCCATTCCAGAGGAAGCTACTCTAATTACAAGGCATCCGGAATAGGCTCTACAATTAGCCTAAGCATGAGTCTAAAATCCTTAGTCCAGGTTGCTTTCCCATTTCAAAGCCAAACAACCTAAAATTCATTTATTTCATTCCACTTTAATTAATGTTATAATGACTTGATCAAAAGTAGAACACAAGTGATTATAAAGAAATCAGATGAATAAAGTAAAATAACTTAACTCAAGATTATCATTCTAAGCATCAAACCATTCCTATTCAGATTATTCAACACTAAGCATAAAGATCTGATTTTAACCTCCTAGATGTCTATTAAACTCTTTTGCAAGTAAATTTAACTTTCATCTATTCTTGTTTTTAACTTTTCTTAGTCTTAATCTATTATTACCAATGCACAACTACACCTTGACTCAGGATATAATCATGCATTAATACCAATAAATTAACCTAAGAACATGTAAACCAATAATCATGTATAAATCAATCATTAACTATTAATTCAAATAAGTCAATAATCAAATTATAAATAACCAAAGGTAAGAATTTGCACAAAACCAAGAAATAATCAACTTGTATCACATTAAATCCAAACTAAGTCATTGCAATATAAAGTTAAGGATTCAAGTATACTTTAGCAAAAGATAAGAAAACTACTTATCGAACATGATTAAAATGAAAGAAAAATGAAAATAAAGATATACAATACTCATTAAGCTTCAAACTCATTCTTGATGACTTATTGCACACCAATAGAAAGCTTGAGTCTTTACAAGGATTGCAAACTAAGAAAAATGAAGTAAATTCGTAATTCTCATCCCTAGATCTCTATGTCTAACTACCCTTAATTTGGTGTTTTAATCGCTTTTTTATATATAGCAAATAGGAAGTTTCATTGGCATCATACTTCCTAATCTACCTAGCAAAATACTTTTTAAGTTTGATGGAAAAAGACTTCCAAAATGATTAAAAGACCTTGATCTTGGAGAGTAAAATCACACTCTACCGAATGGCAAATATGGAATTTGGCTTTAACACCCACTCGATAGAGTGAAGAAATGCTCCACCAAGTGCCTTCACTGCTGCTCCTTCATGACTCCTTCATCACTCCTTCATGACTCAATAGAGTGGAGTATATCTTAACGCTCACTCGATAGAGTGATGAAATTCACTCCACAGAGTACTTGGCTACTACACTAAAATTGCCTCAATTGCTTCTTCTTCACTTCATTTAATGCTAAATTCCTCTTTAGTCCTTCAACTTCTCCTTTTTCTTTAAATAATCTCCTAAAAACACAAAATTTCTCAATTAAGTCCACAAATTGCAATTTTAACATATTAAACATTAAATTAACCTAAATTCTTACTAAATTAACATACTGAGCATACTAAAAACATATTAAAACTCACACTTATCATATTTCTTACAATTAGGTTCTTATATTGATCCACTACCTCCCTTCTCACATGTTGCATTACAAGTAATTATTGAAAATGAAATAAAGCAATAAATAAACAATCCTACTTAAATTATTACAAAAGCAAATCATTGAAAATGAAATAAAATGACATAAATAAATCAGAAAATTTATTGAAATGGAAACATTGGTTCCCTCATACATATTTACAAAAAATTTCTTTTGTGTGGATTTTGGGAAAAAATGGTTATTGGTCCATTTTATTTGAAAAAAAAATATCTAATTAATTAAAATAAAATACAATTTAAGTGAATGTTTCATTAACTTGCCAAAAATCTCTATTTTTACTATCTATTACATCTCTAAAATGAAAAACATCCAAAAAAATAAATAAAGTATAAAATTAAAATAAATGAAATAAACCATATAAACAACAACATAAATAAAACATAAATAAAAATGTAATAATGAAAATAAAAAGTAATAAAAGGGCTGAAATAGAACCGTCCTAAGGCTGGTCTTTCCAAGGCAAATTAACCTCTAAATGAAATCTCCAAATGCATGACAAATAATCACTCAAAGAAACACATGTAAAAAAATTAATTAGCTCATAAAACATAATACAAATCAAATAATAAAACTAAAACACATTTTGGAATAAATATTAAGTGTACAGAATGCTAAACATTCTAAAACACAAGTAAAAATGACAATAAATTACGGCTAAATATGCAAATAAATTATACAAGCAAAATAATGCATGAAATAGACTTAAAATGCTGAAGAAAATGG
>JBBPFJ010000345.1:68102-102998 GCA_037975025.1 Excoecaria agallocha | reverse complement strand
ACACACAGGATATTTTATATTTTGTTGCTGCTTTTTTTGGTGTTGTATATTTTATACGATGTATTCATTTTATAAAAAGATATAAATACATGTGTTGATATATTTTTTTTATTTGATTGTACATTTTATGTTGTAGATAGAATATAATAAAGCTATTTATTGTTTTTATAATAGGGGAAAGCTCTAAAACAATCTCAGATGATATTGGAATCATAGAAGCTTAAATTGAAACAACAAATTTGCTGTTGGAACAAGATGAGCCATTTGTCAACTCAGATGATAATATTATAGACATGATGGATTATGTGAGTTTGGTGTGTAAACAAACAGTTGAGAGCTTGGATAACAAAGTTGAAGAAGTAGGAGAGGATGAAGATATTATTACAAATCCAATGTTATCTAGAATTGAAGTTAGACAGATTTTTAAAGACAAGGCTATATTGAAGACAATATTAAACTTTTATGCAGTAAAAAATGATTTCCAATTCAAGGTATACAGGTCATGTGGAATAAGGTATGATATTTGTTACTTGGATGATTCATGTCCATGGCAATTAAGAGCTTCAAAAAAAGAAAATACTAAGATGTTTAAAATTTGAAAGTTCATAGCCATACACTCCTGTGATTTGAGGTCAAGGTTAAGCAGTAAAACACTACAAGAAAAATGCAAAATAGCGAGGACAAAATTCCTCGCTAAATGATGATTTTTAGTCGCTAAATCAGTTTAGCGACGATTTAGCGAGGACAAAAATTTTGTAACAAAAGTCGTCCTAGCTGATTTTAGCGAGGATTTTCGTCCTCGCTAACGTTTGCTAGGATTTAATCCTCGCTAACTTTAGCGAGGATTTTCGTCCTCGCTAACGTTTGCTAGGATTTAATTCTCGCTAAGTTTTGCGAGGATTTAGTCCTCGCTAAATTTTAGCTAGGATGAGTTTCTTGCTAAAATTTAACATGCATTTTGTGACAAAAATTGTTCTTGCTAAATTTAGCATGATATTTATCCTTGCTAAATATTCATATGAAATTTTTTGTTTTCTTAATTTAATATGAAAATTTTATTATTTAAATAATAAACTGAAAATAATAAATTTATATTCACTCAATATTTAATATAAAAACATATATATATTAATGAATAAATTGTTATTTACAAGTGTATATCATTACTAATAATATATCCAAAACTATACATCCATATATAACAGTAACAATTAAAAATCATAAATAGCTCATAAAATGCCAGTTGCTTTTAGTTCCTATTGTTGTGTAGTGATTGATTGCAGATAACGAAGAACTCCATCCATGGGTCAATCCAAGCTATCACTTGGGCATTTAACAAATAACAAAAATAAAAAATAATTTATTCATAGGACTTTGAATCTTGAAGGCTGTAAAATATAAGCCAGCATTTGGTGGAAACTGTACAAAGAATCATAAATACTTATGGGTCAATTCATGACGATCTTAGAAAAGAAATATATAATTTAAAATTATAGGAATGGTAAACCAAAATCTAAGAATGGAAATGATATATTTCACTTTCATCGATCTCACAAGGACTCTTTATTACTAACCTTTCATTAGAATCTCTCAAAGATTGAACTACAATATATGTTAAATCCGGCAATAGTATAAGGGCAAATAAAATTGAAGTAGATCTATTTGTTAATATTATGTATGGTAATTATTTTCAAGCTTACACTCTATGCACTTCCTTCACCATAATCAGCACATGCCAAGAACAGGAACACCCTAAGAAGGCAGTGATAATCAAAATGCTAAAAAGATAGTGATTTCAATTTAATTCACCAACACTGGAATTCATTCAAAATCTTTTTTTTTCCCTACAATAGGAAATTCATGATAGCAAACAAATAAAATTAATAGAGTAGAAATTCATAACAGCAAACAAATAAATTTAATTCTACTTTTAAATTTATTAGGACTGATGCTAACCTTAAAAAGACCCTTACGAAGAGAGGAGTTTTTTAATTCAATCTAATCTAGTTATATTTATATAACAGAAGAAATTGAATTAGTTTAATGTCACTCTGCTCAATTAATATAAAACGCTACTATTTAGTCAGATAACAGCATTATTTACTCTCAGTAGGCTTCAATGCACATTGAACTAAAATTTTTTCACCATAAATGCTAACACCACCAGTGAAACAAAAGCCAAATAAAAATGAAGTTGCTTTAGCTTCTTATGCCCAATATTCTTTTTTCAAACTCAATAAACAGAAAGAAACTGATTTTGAATTCAACTAATTAATCACACAACAAAGTACATTCAAAAGTTTTGGTAAATTAATGGAAAAAAAATCGATTCTTTTCAACCACTCTAATTAATTCTCCATTGTACATGAATAAAAAAGACAAGAATTTAGAAGTAAAACTGAAAACAAAACATACTTCCTTAGTAGCGGCAGGAGATTTAGCTTCATCAGGAGCATCAGCTTTGCCTCCAATTCTTACTGCAACAGCTTTCTTAAGGAAGCTATCAAAATCAATAATCAATTCAAATCAAAAAAACCAATCAAATAATTCAAAACAGAGAAAGAAACACAAATCATATAAAGCTAACCTTGTGGCAAGACTTAAATACACACTGTCGTACCACTTGCTGGCTTCTTCAAAACAGTGGCATACACCTTTATGTCATCCTTTGTAAGCTGATGATCCCTTATTCAAATGAGAATTTAGAAAAGTCAATACAAAACGATCACCAATAGTATCGTTATAATTGATAATCAATTACACAAGATGCAGTTATCATGTTTTAGTAACAATACATATCTGTGAAATTGAATTCATAACTGAAACATCAAAATCCTAAAGATTTATTGCTACAATTAAACACCAAAGATATGCAAAATCTACCGATTTTATGCAATTTCCAAGATGAAAAACAGCACATAAGGCAAATGAAACTTGCAAAAGCAAGCAAGATATGTGTATGTGAGAAGTATAAAATAATATTTAATATTTATTTTTAACACCAAATATATATATAAATATAACCTTTATTCATGCATAAACTAAATAGAGGATTAAGTGTAATTAATCCTGCCATGACCAAATGTTGGGAAGTTGTTCTTCAAAGTATTGCTCACTGACGTAGCAATTAGCCTTCCCTTGTGTTTTATCTTGCAAAGTCTCCATTCCTAATTAATAATTATTATAACAATAACAAATTATTAGTCAAGATCAAATTAAAATTTTTATATCAAATCTTATCATATATAGGTCAACCCCATAAATGAATATCATATATACTATGTTATTCAAAGATGACGATGCTATCAACTTAAAAATTTTTTCTTTCACCAGGATATAACAAGATAAGCTTCCTAACTAAATTAATGGATAAAAAACACCACTAACTAAGAAGAATGTAATTTCTGTTGGTAATTTGCAAGGATAGAAATGCAGTACTTTCAAAATTAAGATAGCAGCAAAAAGAAAATACTCTGCTCTATCATTGCGAAGCCAATCTAGCCCCATTTTCACCTATAAGACAGCATGAAAAATTAGATGATGCCAGGCAAGAGAAAATACTAACAATTGAATTAATAACCAACCTGTAATTCCACTTCATCAGCAGTCATTGCCCCCCCTGCCCTGGCAAGGTGGCCTAGAACCCGACTAGCAAGGATCAATACATCTCGATCCCACTTTACCTCAAACATGTTCCGGATATAGATGGAAAACTTAGATACCTTGGAGGCATTCTCACCAAGTGCAACATCTATCAACTCATCGACAGCTCTTAAAGCTCCCATATTTTCAGCAACTTCATTACTTTCCACTAGACTGGAAATTCGCTCGTATAAGTGGTCCATAAAGCGGGAAAATGCTTCTCCACTAAGGTCACAAGCTTGTTCCTCCAAATGTTTTCTTAAAGCTAATGTTGCACCTTCCTGCACATACCATTAGCAAGGAAGCATAATTATCATTTCTCACACTTTTTCAAGCTCCCCGGAACTTCATTTACAGGGAAACAAATAGCAAAAGAATTGAAAAAAGAAAACAAACAAATAGCAATACCTTAGGGTTGCCACGAGTACAGAGGTCTGCAATTATGCGATTGAGAGCATCAAAGCTACCGCTTCTTAATACCCCTGTTATTAACGAATACTTTGGTTTCCTCCTTGTAGTAATCAGTCAAAAGATCATCCAATCCAATAACCTTCTTCCTGATTCAGATTATAAGAGGATACTTAAATGCAGAAACATGAAGATAGAAAATCTAACAACAAAAATGAGAATTTAAAAAGACAATCAACAAATGAGATCCCAAGAGACTGCATCGCTTCGGATGGCGGCATTTGCTCCTCCTCCACTGAATCCTTTCCCGATCTCCCCCCTTTCCTCTCTCTTTTTCTTTATTCTTCTTTTTTCTTTTCTTTAATTGTTATTTCCTTGGTAAATCTATGGCCAAGATAATTACATCTTGAAAATGAATCCCGCTGAAAACTTTGGTTTCCCGCTCAAAGAATTGAGTGAAATAGCTAGGACAAATTTTTTCCAAGCTAATGCAATTTAGTTATTTCATTATACATAATTTATAATAATTAATCATAATTGATATTATTGTATGCAAAAATAACAATTTAATTCAATTTAGTTAATTTAAATAACAACAGTTTAGTTTATCTAATTTTTGTTAGTAAAAAATTAGTTATTTTATTATACATAATTTATAATAATTAATCAAAATTAATATTATTGTATGCAAAAATAATAATTTAATTCAATTTAGGAATACCGTCAAAATAATTTTGATATCCCGCAAATATGGAAATAGAATTTTAGGAGATTGCCTACAAAACTTATCTCGCTAATTTAGCATGGAACATTTCCTAGCAACTAGTTAATTCTCACATAAAGATGAAAATTAAGTATCAGCGAGGAAATAGCGAGGGATATGTCCTCGCTAAATTGGCGAGGACTACATTCCAAGCTAAATTAGCGAGGATTTGTTCCTCGCAAAATTAGCGAGGATTAAGTCCTCGCTAAATGGTTAATATGTCAAATGCTAAACTATTTAACCGTTAGCAAGCGAATTGTCCTCACTAAATGGTTAATATGTCAAATGACAATCTATTTAACCGTTAGCGAGGGAATTATCCTCGCTAATTTAGCGAGGATTTGTTCCTCGCAAAATTAGCGAGGATTAAGTCCTCGCTAAATGGTTAATATGTCAAATGCTAAACTATTTAACCGTTAGCGAGGGATTGTCCTCACTAATTTAGCGAGGATTTGTTCCTCGCAAAATTAGCGAGGATTAAGTCCTCGCTAAATGGTTAATATGTCAAATGACAATCTATTTAACCGTTAGCGAGGGAATTGTCCTCGCTAATTTAGCGAGAATTTGTTCCTCGCAAAATTAGCGAGGATTAAGTCCTCGCTAAATGTTTAATATGTCAAATGACACTCTATTTAACCGTTAGCGAGGGAATTGTCCTCGCTAATTTAGCGAGGATTTGTTCCTCGCAAAATTAGCGAGGATTAAGTCCTCGCTAAATGGTTAATATGTCAAATGACACTCTATTTAACCGTTAGCGAGGGAATTGTCCTCGCTAATTTAGCGAGGATTTGTTCCTCGCAAAATTAGCGAGGATTAAGTCCTCGCTAAATGGTTAATTTATCATTCCAGCTGTGAATTAAGATTTAGCGAGGGGTCTTTGCTCGCAAAGTCGTCTCTATTTTTTGCGCCAAAAATTTGGCGCCCAAAATTAGCTACAACAAAAATTATTTCTCGCTAAATCATCGCAAAATCTGTTTCCCCACTCACAGCTAACAATATTTGCGACAAAAATCATTTTTCGTCGCAATTTTGTCTCTAAATTGTGCATTTAGCAACAAATTTTATTGTCCTCGCTAATTTTCATCGCTATTCTGTATTTTTTTTGTAGTGAAAGGCAAGCAATATCGACTTTTATTGCTTATTTGATAAAATCAAAATTTATAGATGTGAAGACTGTGTATACACCAACTGATATTATAAGAGTTATTAGTAATGAACATGGGATCAATATCAAATATATGAAAGCATGGAGGTCAAAAGAAAAGGCTATGGACTTCATTAGAGGTAAACCTTTTGATTCGTACTCATTATTGCCAAAGTATTTATATATGCTCAAAAAGACAAATCCTGGTTCTGTAATATATTTGGAAACACATAATGACATGTCATTTTTATACCTTTTCATTTCTTTGGATGCATCAATTAAAGGTTGAAAATATTGCTTGCCAATAATAGTTGTGGATGGTACCTTTTTGAAAGTAGCATATGGGGGGACTTTAATAACAGCTCCAACCCAAGATGTTGCTGGGAAAATATTTCTTTTATCATTTTGCATTGTTGATTCTGAAAATGATGGTTATTGGGAGTGGTTTTTTTTGAAAAACTAAGCCAAACATATGGAACAACAGATAAAATGTGTATAATATCTGATACATATGAAAGTATTCGTACAACAGCTTCAAAAGTGTATCCTGATATTCCTCATTGCATATATGTTTAATACTTGTTAAATAATGTGAAAACGAGGTTCAAGAAAAACTCAAAAAACATTAAAAGTTTATTGTTTAAAGCAGCTGAATCATATACAATTGAGCAGTTTGATTATTATAATGATTAAATTAAGAAAGTTTATGGTAGGATACCGTACTACCTGTCAATGATCGGATATGAGAAATGGTCGAGGGTTCATTCTGTTAATAATAGGTATTCGACAATGACTTCTAACATTGTTGAGTCATTCAATTCTACAATAAAAACGGCTAAAAATCTACCGATTACGAAATTAGTTGAGTACTTGTGCAATTTCATTCAAGAATAGACTTATGCAAATAGGAATATAGCCATGTCAACATTTACAAAACTCATTAAAAAGTATGAAGATCAGCTGAAAGAAAACTACATTTCAGCTATGAGAATAAAGGTTAGAAGTTGATTTTATTTTTATATTCTTGTTATTATAGTATCGGCATATATAATTGTTTTGTCATGTTTTTAATAATGTACTTAATTTTTTTTGCTGTTGTTTGCTGGTTATTATTTTTGATTTTATAATTTTATTTTTGCAATATAATTTATGCTATTGCTGGACTTTTTTTGGTGTCAAAGTTATTGCAATTGTTGTTTTGATTGAACATAAATGATATAAGGTGAGTTAGGCGTATATGAGGGATTAATACATTGAGGTTAAATAGGCTATTGGTTATTAGTTTGACCAGACATTGGGAGCTTGATTTGATAACATGTCGTGGCAGTATGTAATATGTAGAATTTATGGATATTGAGATTAGTGAAGGCTAATGAATAAAATTTTGCTCATAATTAAATTTAATTTGTAAGTCATATCATCAAACAGTGATATATTTAGCGTATTAGTGTAAGGAAAAACATTCAATGTAGATTTTAAAGAGAGAACATGCACTTGCAATAAGTTCCAAATGGATGAATTACCATGTGCACATGCTTTAGCAGTAATAAATGATAAGCATATGGATTGTTATGAATACTGCTCAAGCTACTATATAAAAGAGACAATGTTGGCTACATATTAAGGAGTTGTGTATCCTATTCCTAATCAGATGTATTAGAACACACCAAATACTGTTGGAGACGAGCTTGTATTCCCACCAATAGGTAAACACAAATCAGGAAGACCCAAAAAGAGAAGAATCAAAGCAAGGTGGAAATCAAAGATCAAAATAAGCTGCAGTAAATGTGGAAAACACGTGCATAATCGGAAGACGTGTAGAGACATTCCTAAAAATGACGATACAGCTAGATTTTTTTTTATTTTTTTATTGTTTCATTCTTCATACAAAAATACAGATTGTTCAGCAAATGTAAGAAATACAAACACAATTGAAATTGAAAGATTTGAATAAATATTCTTGAATTTTTTTATTCTCTCAGTTTTTATGGAATATAGAGCAAGTTCGTTTATGGTGTGTTTTTTATCGTGTGTTGTGTGTATACATCTAGTACACATAATATTGAGTGTGTTTTTATTGTGCATTGTGTATGTACATCAAGTACACAATGTGTGTACATCAAGTACATGGGGTACACTAAATATATATTCATTTAAAATAATTACAATCATCATCTAACAATTATTACACTATTTTTTTAGTTAATTAATAATGGAATTAATGAATTATATCCATTGATCACCATATTTATCAATAATAACAATTTATGTTATTAATCAATTAGGGGATCTGAGTCATGTTAAAGAAGTAAAATTCCTACTAGATACATAATTGGTGTTGCAATTAATTAAGCTCCATTGACATCATTATTTACATAGAAATATTTCAATAGCTTGATGTACTGCCTTACGTATACCCAACAATACTTAGATACGTTTTTCCCCTGTAATCAACATATAATCCAGTATTTCATTTCCTTTTCAATGTGAAATCAGAATTATAAAAAGAATATTTTTTCATATATTGATTGAACAGTGCTAATATATACAAAAGTAATGATTTTGATATAATTAAAACATCATTCATTTTTTTCCTTAATAAATGTTTGGGAGCTCCTTGTAGGTGGCGCTTCATCATCACTTGCAATATTCTCTTGCTGTTTTTTGAGTCCATGGTGATATAGTAAAACATATAGCCTCCGACGATGTATTTTCACGTCAAAATCTTTGATTGGAAATGCTTTACCCTCAATGAGATATTCAGCAAATGATACAACAAACACCTCACAATCACTACAACAACATAAATCAAAACCATGATTAGAAATAAAATTAGAGGTAGCAAAAGATCAAGTGTATGATAAATTTTTGGAAAGCTGTATGTAAAACTTACAGATCTTTTTGTCGTGGCAAATCTTTTACATAAACAACATCAAAAGGGTCTGCTAATTGCACATCTTTGTATGGACGTTGGTCAAGCTTGATATCCTTTCTCGATTGATAAAACCGAATGTAATCCAAAAATAAAGGCAACCCAATACTATAAGCCATAATGGTTTCCATTGTGGTTGCCTTACTTGTAGAAGTCTCCAAAGAGTCATACACATAAATGCATCTATCAGGAATACACAGATGACCCAATATCTAATGATATTTTTTAGTAACATTTATTGGAAAAAGAATATTGTCAACGTCTACCCATGGTCAAGCACAATGTAAACAACCACCTAAAATATAACCAATAATGGTTTGCTCATTCTCAATTAAGCTCATGCCCTTTCTTTTTTTTTCAGAAATTTTTTGTAAAATTTCTGTATATACTGGTCAAAGAAATTATCGGTTGTAGTAAAGTTCATACAAATTCCATCTGAATATTTCTCCTTCTTCCTTAGATAGTAAAAGATGACATTTAAATGTTGTAGACAAAATAAATACAGAAAGCAATTAAATAAAAAAAGAATAAAAAAATTAAAATTAATATACAATAAGTATACACAATATACAATAAGTACACATACAATATCACTACAAGAAAATTACAATTTAGCAATGAAAAATAGCAACCGAAAATTGACAATTTTCATTGTTAATCAAAAATAGCAATAGAAATTTTGGTTGCTAATACGGTAGTTGCTATTTTTAGCAATGGAAAATAAATTTCGTTGCTAAATTCAATCAAGGCAAGTTTCGGTGAATTTGTCAATTTTAGCAACGGAAAACTTATTCCGTTGCTATTTGTAGCAACATAATTGATTTTTCGTTGCTAAAATAACAATGAAATTTAATTTTTGTTGCTATTTTTAGCACCGATAAAAAATTTACGACGGTACTATCCGTCGTCATTCCGTCGCAAATTTTTTTACAATTTTTTAATTATTACCATTAGAATAGCAAATCCTCTTCAAAGATTTTTGGATGTTATTTCTGCTATGTACACAAGTATCTGTATCATAAATATATTTTTTTTGGTTGAGTTTAATTAATTTAAAGTGTAAAGTAATTAAAATTATTATGCTTTGTTAAATTAGTCTAATTATATAAAATAAAACTAAAAAACTTACCACAAAAGAAGGAAGCCTGACTCCACATTTTGTGAAGAGTCTTCCAAGGTCAAGCAACCAAGCTTTCTATAAGAAATATTGTTAATTAATTGGAAATCTGAACTGACTAAAGAAGGAGAAACTATAAATTAAACCTGAAAAAAATGTGATTGCAAGCCAACCAATGATGTAAGCTATTTTGAAATCCCCATTGCTTGAGTCATTAGAATTATTAATTAGTATTATTGTCATAAGAAATGAAATGCAATGACTGCACAACAATTAACAAGAAGTCAAAATTTACTTCATAAAGTAAAGCAGCAATTAGAAGCACTTACATAAGCACCATCGATGCAATTGTAAACTGTCTGATGTAGAATATACCATGCATCATTTATTGAAGGAACTGATTTACCATACCGCCTTGTTGAGTACAGATCAATCCATGCCTAGCAAAAGGAATAATTATTTTAGTTTCAAGTGTCGTTTCCCTTACATTTGCTGAAATTTATTAAGAAGAAAACGACAAGAGAAATAAGGAAATTTTCAGAATACATTTACATTCACAAAAGCACAAACATAGTTTTCTGAATGTTCTATGTTGTCATGAGCCACTCACTCTAGTTTTCTGAAATATCAAATGAGTATTATTAAATCTTAAGAAAATATTTTGTGTGATCAGATTTCAATAAATGTTAATCAGTAATAAGAAAATAATTGGTGTCAGTGCATCACAATTAAGTCAAAAGTAAATTTCTAAGTAAAAAGCTGATGTCATTTAGATACTAACTAATATAATAATAAATATTAATTAATAAAGCTATGAATGCTTACTCTTTGTCTCATTATCTATATCTCTTACTGTAAAATTATTCTTTTTTCTTTTCATTTTTTCTTTCTAGCTTAATAATATATACACTTGTTTATTCCAAAATTGATTTTGTTTCCTTTAATGTTTTCTATTTCCTTTCCCTTTCATTGTGCCCAAATAGAAATAGGTCTAAAAAAAATTAATAGAAATCAAATCAATTTATATTTTATTGTATTGAATAAAAAGTTATGGAGGCCAATAACATGCCTTGGATAATAAATACAATCAAAAGGAAAGGAACCAGCACAAATAACCCAACAACATACACCATCCAACAAAAGAGTTAAAACAAAAACATCAAACCCTACACAAAGCTACATCCTAGCATCAATACTAAAAATGGGAATTACGTGGTATATTTGTCATATAATTTTCCTGCTCGAGATATTGTTTTATAACACCCATCCACCATGTGTTTTCTCCCACTTGACCTAACACTATATATATATTTCATTTGTTACCATCCATATATAACAATACACCCAAGTACGGCAGGTACGTGATGGATACTATAAAGTGTGCTAAAAGAAAATCAGTTGCTACTATAGGCAAAATGATTCTACGGTATCTGTTGCATATTATAAACAAAACTCAATTATTTCCATTTCTCAAAGATGCAAGAAACCCAGAATTACAGAGCACCAAGCTCTTTTAGTAATACAAAATGAGAAAAAAGGAGATTAAGCATCAACAAAATTAAATTATTCATTTGGATTTTTTTTAACATTTTTCTCAACTATTTTAGAGTTCAATTGAGAGTTTCAAATTGCATAACCAGCATCAGTTAATTTACAAATATCCAACCATAAAACAATCTAAGCAACGTTAGGCCTCACCTTTTTGGAGACAAGATATGCACATGCTTATGAAAAAAGCATGTGGGATTGGATATAACAAGATAAAATAGGGACAAACCGTGTCTGCTGTAATCAACAAGGTCACATGTTCATCCTCTTCCAGTTGACCTGCGGTCTGAAGCCTAGCAATGATGGCATCTGCCTAGGAAAGAAACAAATTGATTGATAAAGGCAAGAAACTATGCTCACAAAATAATTCTAACCCATAATTTCAATACAAGCAGACCACATTATGATTATAGTTGCATAACCCATTGATGTAGGTAAAAAGAACTACATTATGAATTAAACATAACCAGTCTTTGACTCACCTAATGTTCTACAATAAAATTAAGTTTCCACATGGAAAAAAAATTATAAAGCAGGAAAAATGAAATAAAGGGTGCTTATTTGCTTAATTATGTGTGCTTAAGCAGCAAATTGCAAATTATGTAGGCCATTGAAGCTAATTATTGCACATAATTCAAGATAAAGAACTCAAACCTTTGCCTGGGCCAAAGCCACAACCAATTCCTCTGGTTTATCTTTCCTTATGCTCTTTTCATCAATATCTGCAGTCTGAAACAACACCCATTCAAGTTTTCACTGCTCATATCATTAACAAAAATGGAACATTAGCTTCTCAATAATATACCATGATTGAGAATTCATATCCCATATCTCCTAGAATTTGCCTCCGGGGCCTAGACGATGAACCCAATATTATCTGTCATGAAATTGGAGTTGCAATTATGCATTACAATCTCAAAATTATTAATGTAAATGAGAGGGATAATCGATGACCAATTCCTTAGCTAAGAGAACGGGTATAATGATAGTTGAATTCAGTGCATAGACAAAATGATATAACGTTGGCTAAATCATAATATATAAAGGAAAATAACTTCAAACCATGAAAAAACATCTTTCATAATTGGAATTGCAAAAGAGGCATATAGATGAAAAGAAATGCATCAGCATTACGACAAAAAGAATGCAGATTGGTCAAACTGTAAGTAAAAATTAAGTAAACTGACCTCATCAACTCCCAACTTTTGACACTGATCTGGAGGCAGCAAATCAATTATAGATGGAGCTCTCTTCTTGAGTTGGAAATCCCACTCATCATGATCAATAGCTAAGCACACAACCATCCTCATCTACCACGTGCAGTGGTCTTCCAAATTCAAAGAGACATGGAATCAAATAATCAGGACCAGGTTATGAAAAATGAATTTATACCAAAAAATAACTTTTGCCCATAAGAATGCTATAACTGGTATTTTTCAATTAACTGCATCAACTACGCGAAGTGGCAAGGCATACAGAATCAACTTCTTGAATATGGTTGTAGGAATACATAACAGGAAAGACAATGCCATATTGAATTCAGTTTTGATTAGTCTACTTCAATTAGCTGATAATTACAAAGGTTGAAGTACCTATTTTTGTTCTAAATAACGAGAACACCAGAAAGCCCCATACATTTTAGCTCCAATAGATCTTAGATGTCTAGCAAGAGAAACAGCAAAAGTACTTGATGGACTTGTTACGTCATAGGTAACATACGGTAAGTCCATTTCATCTTTTTGTATCTGTATACTATCCCAAGGATATTCAATAGCTGTCTTTTATACTTATGGATTCACTTTATCTAAAAAGCATAATTTGATTATTCTTCACACAAATTATAGTCTGTAATATCATAACTTATTAATTGAAAGAGATACAGATTGAAGAGATTGACCTGTACAACAAACATTGCATCTGGGTTGACAATATAACCTGTTTTTTCTTTAATAAAAGCAGCCACTTTTATCTTGTTCCTTCTTTTTGCTTCTCTCCTTTCAGATTGGAGATCTTCATTATCTGAAAATTGTTGGAAACCCATTATTTTTCTTTTAAAAGCAGTTCTATTTTTTATCGAGTAATTTAAGAACTTATATGATTTATAAATATTAAGTAGAAAACAAAAATTTACCTTTCCAAGTGTCCTCAACTTCTTAGTGTTTAGGATCCAATTTTCTGTTCTTGTCCACTTGGTTATGATTTTGCTGAGATCTGGATTGCAGAATCTAATCCATCTTCTTTGTCTTGTTTTGGAATTTCTCAGGCCATAACTGCCAAACTCAAAAATTCAATAGATGATCTTTGAAACAAAAATCTACTAGATGAGAACAAGAATGAGACTATGCAAAGTTAACTCATAGAAATCATTAAAAACTTCATTAAACACAAACTTATAACAAGATTACGGTACAAGTGATAACAAGAGAAAATAAGAACTTACCATAGTGACAATGCCTCTCTTGCCCTTTGAACTCGAAAGTAACATTGGATTAAGACATTGAGGTTGGAGCTTTCTTTCGGATAAATCTCTGATGACACTGCTGCTGCCGACGAAAGGAGACACAAATCTTGTTGATAGAGGAGTTTTTGGAGGAGAAGACGACAAAAAGAAAGCTAGGGTTCTGTTGGAGATTGAGGCTCATGAAGATACAAGCAACGACGCTAACATACGAGTGTGAAGCCGATGAGGAGCTGCGGTTAGGAAGAGTTGTGCCTTCGAAGTTGGATTTCTTTGTTAGAGAAAGAGAGAGGCGGCTGTGTCTGTGAAGGAGGAGAAGAAATGTGTATGCCTAGGGTTTTTCTATTTTATATTTCTAACAAATATGAACAATACTTAAATGCCCCTCATTTACCAACAGAATTTAAATTCCATTGCTATTTTAGCAATCGAAAATAAATTCGGTTACTATTTTTCATTAAAAATGAAAAATAGCAACGAAATTCTATTTCGGTTGCTATTTAGCAACAAAAATATATTTCGGTTGCTATTTTAGCAACCGAAAATAAATTCGGTTGCTATTTTTCATTTTCAATGAAAATTAGCAATATAATTCTATTTCGGTTGTTATTTAGCAATGGAAATACATTTCGGTTGATATTTTAGCAACCAAAAATAAATTTTGTTGTTATTTTAGCAACCGAAAATAAATTCGGTTGCTATTTTTCATTGAAAGCAAAGAAATTCTATTTCAGTTTCTATTTAGCAACGAAAATACATTTCGGTTGCTAAAAATAAATTTCGTTGCTATTTAGCAACCGAATTATTTTCCGTTGCTAAAATAGCAACGAAAATTAAATTTTGTTGCTAAATTAGCAACGAAAATCATATTCCGTCGCTATTTGCCATTCCAAATTTTTTTCACCATTTGTTGGCGCCTTAATTAGCAATGAAATAGTGATTTCGTTACAAATTTCCGTTGCTAAATTTTGACGTTAAAAATTCCCTCCACTTTTAGCAACGGAAGATAACCAAATAGTTTTTCGTTGCTAAATCTACAAAGTTTAACCAATTTTAGCAACGAAAATTATTTTTCGTTGCTAAATAGCAACGTAATTGGTTTTTTGTTGCTAAAATCATTTCCGTTGCTATTTTTTCATTGCTATTTTCATATTTTCTTGTAGTGTATACAATAAGTGCACGCACAGTATACAACTAATACACACTTTATGTACATCAAGTACACACATAATATACAACTAGTATTGTAACATCCTATACCCGGCCAGTTAAAAGATCCGGATACCGGATGTCACACATGGGTTTGGATCTCTTTGAGAGGTTCAACTCAAGGGTTTGACTAAATTTAAAAAGTTTATTAATTTAACGTATTATTTATTCTATCAAAATTTCGACAGGATCTTTCCTTATTAATGGCTACTTCCTATGAAAAAGAATATAAAATATTTCTAAGATTATATAACTACTTTTAGAATCTCAATTAATCAATCACAATTTATATAATTGGCTTCAACATAAAAACTTAATTCACCATAACTATGAATATTTACTCATATGCACTATTATATAAATAAGTATTGCATCACTAGGATTTAGTGTACCTATTAAAACGTGGATAATCATATAAATATAATTTGGTTCGAACTTGAGATATCAATTCTCAAGCTTCCTACGTATCCCATTTAGGAAATCAGAACCACGTAGTTCTCTAATCCCGAGACTCAACATAGTACTTTAAATAAGTAACCATTAAATCTTGTTTAAGCAAGAATATCATATATCACTTTTCGAACACTTACATATACATAATTATATTGTACACATTCCTAATTACACAATATTACTCTAGATTGTGTAACACACAATTAATCACAATACGAATATATGTATTCAATACCAATCAATCCCAATCATCAATAGTTGTAATTAATCATAATTCAAATTAATCACAGTACAAATTCTATAAACTGTTTATTAATATTTGGTAAATACTTACGTCAACCTTTATTTCTTTATTTAATTCTAATATTTTCCCCTAATATATCAATTGGAATTTGCACCGAGTTGAAACAAAAAGAATTTAAACACGGGACTGAGTTCTCGGAACCATAAGACCCATCATTTAATACATACATATTTATAGACACTTGTGGACCGAGCTCTCAGAGCCATTTAGCCCACAACTCATTTTAATCACTTTTACCGGAAGAGATTTCAAAGCCATTCAATCCGATAATACACATCAAGGTGTGATACTTATGGACCGAGCTCTCAGAGCCATCCAGCCCATATATATATATATATATATATATATACAATTTTGTGGACTGAGCTCTTGGAGCCATTCTGTCCACAACTCATTTTAATCACATACACCGAAAGAGCTATCGAAGCCATTCAATTCGGTAATACACATCAGAATGCAGTATTTATGGACCGAACTCTCGGTGCCATCCAGTCCATAACTTAATTTAAGTTTATTAAATTTCATAAATCAAACTAAGTAATTAACACAAACTGATATACTAAAAGAGGTTTAATTAATTACACTTTGCATTCTGCAGGCTCACCAAAGTTAAATCCATTTATTCCTATTTACTTTTGGTTGTAGTTACCCATGTTCCTTTTCATAAACACTTTATAGCAATAGGTTGCCTTATTATAGTCATAACTTCTAAAAGAAACAGTACAAAGGGATAAGTAATAATAAGACAAAAAGAAACACATTCTTTTAATTAAATTAAAGTTTAAATCTGTTAAATGATCTCATTAAATATCTTAAACTACATAATCGTCAGTTAATTTCAATTTACATATTATAGTCACAATATATGTACAATTAGACAAAATAAGTAACCATATACCTTAGTAGTAGAATACACTAGCATATATATATATATATATATATATATATATATTCTATTAAATCAATAACTAAAACAAATTAAACAAATTTGATCCAAATAATTTACTTTACTATAAAAGAGCACACACTATTCCTAAATAACTGCCAACAAACAACTCAACTTGCCGATAACACACAAGTGTTATATCAAATCACAGCATGTTTCCATACTTAAACATATATTTTGTAACACTTATTGTATGCTATAGAGTGCATGCATTTGCATTCCATTATTTTTCATATTATCCAGAAAATAAGTACTTCAATACAACCATAATTTCTATTTAATCAACCATTTTAATAACTTCTTTTAGTTTATAACAATTCTTACATCATTAATTATTTAACCACTCCAACATTCCTTAGATTTTACCTTTTAACTCATTTTATAAGATACATTTACTTCTTGTGGTTATAACTCTAAAAAGAATATGCAAAAATGAAGGACAAACACTAACAGGCTAAGAAAAATCTTACTCTCGCTATTAAAATAACGAGTCACTTAACGTTATTGCATATTAGACCATGGAAATTAAGCTAATATGCTTCCTTAAACTAGAAACATATGATTAATAGCTCATTACATACCTATAATTAATAATTCTACACTTCTTTATCTATTATACAAAATGTTTCCAAATCTAACAATTTATATAACTACAATCATAGTTTTATGTCCCAAGTGGTTTAGGTCCTATTTGTTCCAACATATCAGAATTGTTATTCAACCAATTAATATATATATATATATATATATATATATATATATATATATATATATATATATATATATATATAAAGTTCAATCCTTGGTCTTATATACCTATAAAATCAAGTTTTCTCTTAATCAAACCATTATTTTTTCGTACATTCATTTCCTCATTTTTACTTTCTAATTACATACTATAAGATAAACAAAATACTTAAATTATCAACAAAATATTAAGATTCAAAATTGGATCTTAAATTAGCAATACTTTACAAGCAATTATGTTATTTCTAATAAATTTTATTACTACCAACATTTAATTCAAGAACTACAAAAATCCTTAACCAAATTTCAAGGTTAACTCAATAAAGTTTATAGGGATAATTTTGGTGATCACTTACCGATTGAAGTCAATTTTTCTGCAATTTCTCCTCTTTCCATCGATCCCTATGCTCGCCGGAGCTTCACCGGACTTTCACCGGCATGGAACCAATATCATCTAGAGGTAGCCGGCGCTGAGAGGAGACCCACGGAGGTGGTCATGCGCTCCAAAGCATCACCGCTCGATCGGGATCTACTCAAGAACCACCAACATTCCTTTCGTTTCTTGATCTATCCATCGTCAATGATTGGGAAGGAGAAAAGGGTATCGGGTAATCACCTCACCCATAAGACTCCATCAGAGTAGTGCGTGTCATTGGTAGCTGTGGCAGCTCACCGGAGGGAGGAGAAGGGCTTAGTTGTGGTAGGGAAGAACGAAGGAGAACAAGTCGCAGGAAACATTCAGGCGACGGGGGAAAATTGCGGCAGCATGAAAAATAAGCCATCGGTGATGTGCTGCCTGCCCAACGTCGTTGATCAGAGATGAGGTCCTCCTATCCTCCTCATTCTTTTTCTCAATCTCCCCTCTTCTCTCTCTTCTCTCTTCTCTCTTTTCCTTTTTTCTTTTTTTTTTTATTCTCTCCTTTTTTATTTATTTTGTACTTTGCCCTAAAAATTCTAAGGACCCCTAGAATTGTCCCTCACTTATTATTATTATTATCAACTAATTTAATTAATTAATTTTATTTTTATTTTTTAAACTATTTATTTTATTGGATCGTTTCTGAACCATGCTATTCGGATTTTTATGACTCAGGGCGTTAGAAATCTTCCCCTCTTAAGAAAATTTCATCCTTGAAATTTATTTAACGGCAAAACATGATAGTGTTTGCTATTACTAGTTAGGTTTAGGTTATTACACGGTCTCCCACCAATGACAAGATCAAATCCATCGAAGATGTTCATTACTTACTCTAATATGTCAGTATTTAGATGTTACATATTCAGAATGTCGATCAAATTCCCTGTCTAGTTTGTTTGCTCTCACTAACACCTCAAAATACTCCTATTTACCTCTGAGATCTCAACCGACACTGCATTTTTTTTAAACGGATCCTAAGCATGTGCAAAGTAACTTCTGCACCACTAGTCCCAGAGAAAGAAAGAAAAGATTGATGCCTCCGAGGAATAAGTCTTTCAAGATTGATAAATGGGAGGCAACAGTGTCTACCTGGAATGAGTTACCAAGTGATTTGTATCTACCGGTTCCACTTATTCTACCCCCATGTGTAATTTGTAAAAAAAATAAAATTCAAAAGCATTTCTACTTTATCTGGTTCAAGTGGCGCAACTTTATTCCTATCAACCCACACTAGGTTCCATCTGCGACATTCATTAAGAACAACTTCTGGACATTAAGAGATGGTTCTCTTTTATAATTCTCGATGGCTTTGTAAATCCGCTTCGTCAGTTTAGTACTCCCAATGCAAGTTTGCAAACAATTTAACTGTGTTAATGTGTTCCATAAGGCCACCATTTCTTTGTCAATGGTAATGCTTCATGTATAGTTTGTGGGGCAACAGAAGAAGGAAAATAAAATATGTTCTAAATAGGAAGATTATATACATAGCCCTTTTTTCCTTGTTGCAGTACAATAATATTTAGAGTCAACAACTTTTAGACACATCATATAAGAATCAAGGTATAGCATTCCAATGCTACATTCTCAAAATATGGAATAAGTTGCTTTATGAGTTGCAATCTCTGAATCAGAGAAAACTCTAAGTCCAACCAATGAATTTAGGAGAGATTGTATCTCATCATTGACTTCAATCAATTACTCCTTTTCTCCTCTACGTCATATCCATATAAACTCCTCTTTCTTATGGCTATAACCTTTTATAAACTGTTATTAACTTCCAGTCACAAATATTGGTATAATGCTATATCGACATTAAATCCATCATTGTAACCGGAAAGTCCTACTTCCAAATCACATCTCCTTTAATGCTTAATGGCATATACACTTATATTTTCTTCACTTACTCTCCTTAATATCTACGCACTCTTTTTGTGAGCCATCAATTCCTTTCAAATGAAGCGTATGTACAACATTTTAGGCCATCTTGATTAGTCAAATAGTGCTGATACAAAATATGTAATATGCTTTATATATATAATGCCCTATTAATACACATCTTATGTATTGGCAATGCATATTGCCCATCTCTAAACAAGTAATGTTTAAATCACTGCTCTCAATGTCAGAAATTTCTGACAGGCAAACGGAGTGCCACAACTTTCATCTTAACTAGATTTTATTGGTCCATGCTCAGAAATGCCTAAACCTGGCTCTGATGCCACTAAATGTAACATCCTATATCTGGCCAGTTAAAAGACCCGAATACCAGATGTCACACACGGGTTTGGATCTCTTTGAGAGGTTCAACTCTAAGATTTGACTAAATTTAAAATATTTATTAATTTAATGTATTATTTATTCTATCAAAATTTCGACAGGATCTCCCCTTATTAATGGCTACTTCCCGTGGAAAAGAATATAAAACATTTCTAAGATTATATAACCACTTTTAGAATCTCAATTAATCAATCACAATTTATATAATTGGCTTCAACATAAAAACTTAGTTCACCATAACCATAAACATTTACTCATATGCACTATTATATAAATAAGTATTATATCACCAGGATTTAGTGTACCTATTAAAACGTGCATAATCATATAACTATAATTTGGTTCGGACTTGAGATATCAATGCTCAAGCTTCCTACGTATCCCATTTAGGGAATCAGAACCACATAGTTCTCCAATCTCGAGACTCAACATAGTACTTTAAATAAGTAACCATTAAATCTTGTTTAAGCAAGAATATCACATATCACTTTTCAAACACTTACAGATACATAATTATATTGTACACATTCCTAATTACACAATATTACTCCAAATTATGTAACACACAATTAATTATAATACGAATATATGTATTCAATACCAATCAATCCCAATCATCATTAGTTGTAATTAATCATAATTCAAATTAATCACAATACAAATTCTATAAACTATTTATTAATATTGGGTAAAATACTTACGTCAAACTTTATTTTTTTATTTAATTCTAATATTTTCCCCTAATATATCAATTGGAATTTGCACCAAGTTGAAACAAACCAAATTTAAACACGGGACCGAGTTCTCGGAACCATATGACCCATCATTTAATACATACATATTTATATATACTTGTGGACCGAGCTCTCGGAGCCATTCAGTCCATAACTCATTTTAATCACTTTTATCGAAAGAGCTCTCAGAGCCATTCAATCCAGTAATACACATCAAGGCGTGATACTTATGCTCTCGGAGCCATCCAGCCCATATATATATATATATATATATATATATATATATATATATATATATATATATATATATATATATATATATATATATATATATATATATATATATATATATATATATATATATATATATATATATATATATATATATATACTCTTGTGGACTGAGCTCCCGGAGCCATCTAGTCCACAACTCATTTTAATCACATACACTGAAAAAGCTATCAAAGCCATTCAATCTGGTAATACACATTAGAACGCAGTATTTATGGACCGAGCTCTCGGAGCCATCCGATCCATAACTCAATTTAAGTCTATTAAATTTCATAAATCAAACTAAGTAATTAACACAAACTGGTCTACTAAAAGAGGTTTAATTAATTACACTTTGTATTCTGCAGGCTCACCAAAGTTAAATCCATTTATTCCTATTTACTTTTGGTTGTAGTTACCCATGTTCTTTTCATAAACACTTTATAGCAATAGATTGTCTTATTATAGTCACAACTTCTAAAAGAAACAGTACGAAGCGATAAGTAATAATAAGACAAAAAGAAACACGTTCTTCTAATTAAATTAAACAATTTAAATTTGTTAAACGATCTCATTAAATATCTTAAACTACATAATCGTCAGTTAATTCCAATTTACATATTATAGTCACAATATATATGCGATTAAACAAAATAACCATATACCTTAGTAGTAGAATACACTAACATATATATATATATATTCTATTAAATCAATAACTAAAAAAATTAAGCAAATTTGATCCAAATAATTTACTTTACTATAAAAGAGCACACACTATTCCTAAATAACTGCCAACAAACAACTCAACTTGCCGATAACAAACAAGTGCTATATCAAATCACAACATGTTTCCATACTTAAACATATATTTTGTAACACTTATTGTACGCTATAGAGTGCATGCATTTGCATTCCATTATTTCCATATTATCCAGAAAATAAGTACTTTAATACAACCATAATTTCTATTTAATCAACCATTTTAATAACTTCTTTTAGTTTATAACAATTCTTACATCATTAATTATTTAACCACTCCAACATTCCTTAGATTTTACCTTCTAACCCATTTTATAAGATACATTTACTTCTTGTGGTTATAACTCTAAAAAGAATATGTAAAAATGAAGGACAAACACTAACAGGCTAAGAAAGATCTTACTCTCGCTATTAAAATAATGAGTCACTTGACATTATTGCATATTAGACCATAAAAATTAAGCTAATATGCTTCCTTAAACTAGAAACATATGATTAACAGCTCATTACATACCTATAATTAATAATTCTACACTTTTTTTATCTATTATACAAAACGTTTCCAAATCTAACTATTTATGTAACTACAATCATGGTTCTATGTCCCAAGTGGTTTAGGTCCTATTTGTTCCAACATATCAGAAGTATTAATCAACCAATTAATATATATAAACATACATACATAAAAAGTTCAATCCTTGGTCTTATATACTTGTAGAATCAAGTTTGGTCCTAATCAAACCATTATTTTTTCATACATTCATTTTCTCATTTTTACTTTCTAATTACATACTATAAGATAAACAAAATACTTAAATTATCAACAAAATATTAAGATTCAAAATTGGATCTTAAATTAGCAATACTCTTCCAGCAATTATGTTATTTCTAATAAATTTTACTACTACCAACATTTAATTCAAGAACTACAAAAATCCTTAACCAAATTTCAAGGTTAACTCAATAAAGTTTACAGGGATAATTTTGGTGATCACTTACCGATTGAAGTCAATTTTGCTCCATTTTGTCCTCTTTCCATCGGTCCCTGTGCTTGTCGGAGCTTCGCCGGAGTTTCACCGGCGTGGAACCAATATCATCTAGAGGTAGCCGACGCTGAGAGGAGACCCACAGAGGTGGTCACGCGCTCCAAAGCATCACTGTTCGATTGGGATCTACTCAAGAACCACCAATGTTCCTTTCGTTTCCCAATCTGTCCATCGTCGACGATTGGGGAAGAAAAAAGGGTATCGGGTAATCACCTCAACCATGAGACTCCATCAGAGCAGTGCATGTCATCGATAGCTGTGGCAGCTCGCCAGAGGGAGGAAAGGGACTTGGTTGCGATGGGGAAGATCGAAGGAGAACAAGCCGTAGGAAACATTCAGGCGACAGTGGAAAATTACGGCGGCATGGAATATAAGCCGTCAGTGATGCGCTGTCGGCCCAACACCGTTGATCAGCGATGAGGTCTTCCTCCTCCTCTTTCCCGATCTCCCCTCTTCTCTCTCTCCTCTCTTCTCTCTTTTCCTTTTCTCTTTTTTTTATTCTCTTATTTTTTTATTTATTTTGTACTTTGCCCCGAAAATTCTAGGGACCCCTAGAATTGTCCCTCACTTATTATTATTATTATTATTATTATTATTATTATCATATAATTTAATTAATTTATTTTATTTTATTTTTATTTTTTAAACTATTTATTTTATTGGATCGTTTCTGAAACCGGATTGATCCAACCATACTATTCGGGTCTTTATGACTCGGGGCGTTACAAGTACACACTCAATATATAATAAGTACACACACAGTAAACAGTTAGTACACGCACAGTATACAACTAATACACACACATGGTATATAACTAGTACACAATATGTGTACATCAAGTACATAGTATGTGTACATAGTATACAACTAGTATAAATATTGTATACAACTAGTACACATAGTCTAACATATGTATATAAATTTTATAATATGCATAAAAATAGGATGGCATAAAATGATCAAACTATATCAATTCACATTGTATTACAAATTAGAAGTGTTATTTTAAATATACATACCCTGGAGGATAGATGTTGACCACCATACATCAATTAATTGAACCATGTCTTTTCTGTAATTTCATCAACTTCAAAATCAAATAAAGGATTTAAGACATCAGATCTTGGTTGATAAAATTTCTTCCTAAACAAGATAAATTAACATGTGTCAAGGCATGTAACACCCTTACTGTAACAGTCTTATCGGACAGGTAATTGGTGGGAATTTTTTTTTATCCTTTAACTTAATCATCATCGTGCATATATAACTTTCATTAATCCTCAACCTATAACTGTCTGGAATCTACTATGCATTTAATAAAATTTTGGCAATATAACGGCTATATTTTTAACTAGCGCCCTGAAAAGCAGATAATTACACAGCCTCTCAGAGGCACAACAGTTTATATCCAATCATATAACAAATCCACAGATATTATCAAGAAACACATGCATACCATTCATTCTCTGCAATTTCTCATCCATATACCACTATATACAATACAAAGTACGATTATCGATACAATATCGTTTTCATAAAATAAAACATAATGGGTATATATACATGCCACAAAATATTCTTTCTAGCTCTTCAGCTTCAATTTCTCCTGTGTACCCACACTCCAAACTATCTGTACCTACACGCAGTAAATCCTACGTACTGAGCATTAAACATGTCTAGTGGTGACTAAAAATCATAGCATTTCCCTTATAAATATTCCTTTTTCTAACTAATTTCAGTTAAGTTATTTATTATTGATTTTTTTCTTATTTAAAAGCAATATTTATTTTATTAACAATTAATTTTCTATTTAAGTTATAAACTTTACTATATTCTCAATTTAGTCCTTAAACTTCTCATTTGTTTCAAAAATGTCCTTTTATACTGTTAATTACTAATTTGCCCTTTTATTCCTTATTTTCTTATTTTAACCTATTAATTAGCTTATAATTTATTGATTAATCCTTGTATTAACTTCTTTCATGAAAAATTATATTTTAGTCCTTTAACTTATTTAGGTTGACTTTTTATACAATTAATTGACCAAATTACCATTTTACCCTTATTAATTGTTTATTTCTCATTTTTACTCATTAACTTCATCTTTTGGGAAAATTACTATTTAATCTATAAATTATGCCATAATTCATTCAAATTTCACATTTTTCAACTAATACCTAACTAAAATTTATTTCAAAAATATTTATTTAATTTCCATAAATTCTATAAAAATTTATAATTATTAATTTACATTAGTATTAACATTAGAAATCTTAAAATCACTAAAATCACTCAAAATTTCATTAGTTTCTTTTGAAATACCATTCGGCCTACACTACAACTCCACCATATAAATTCCTTTAATGTCATTTAAGGTCTCTCATAAGCATATATAAGTCTTAAAAACATGAATATAACATTACTTTCAATTATACCTTAATATATGAAATTCCTTTGGCTTGAGAAATTTGCTCCTCTTCTTGGATTTCTTCACAAACCGAAATTCTCATCAAAGTAAACTCAATTATTTTGGCCTCAAATGCTAAAATTAACAGCAAAAATGAAATTTAGGCACCCAAAACTAGTAGTAGGCACCTAAAAATCAAATTAAAATCAATTAATTCACTTACCTAACTTTGACACCTAAACTTTAATCCTTGATTTCTCTTGATTCTCTTCCTTGAATCAAAGATTGGATCTGGTTAGGATACTTTAGAGAGGATGAAATCACTTTATTAGGCTTTGATTTGGTGAATAAATGAAAGAAAAAGAGAGAAAAATGAGAGAGGAGTGATTCGGCCACCAAGAGGACTGAAAAAGGAGGAAATTTTTGCTCGAAAATTCTGGAGCATAAGGGCTTATATAGCTTTTCAAGTTGGGCCTTGGGCTGGGTTTACCTTGGGCTTGAATAATTTAATTATTTAAGCCCGATAATTACCTGATAATTGACCCTAATTAATTTCTCCTACTTTTCAACTTCAATTATCTTCAAATTTGATTCCATTATTCATATCACATCAAAAATATCTTATACTTAAAATTTCATCCCAATCGAAATTCATTTCGGGTTCGATTCAATTTTATCGGTCCAATTCAAAAATATCAGTGTTACCAAAAAATTTAATTTTTGCTACCAAAATAATCTAAATATTATTTTAGGCACATTTGAAAATTTTGATAATTTTTAGACTTCATTTGCTATTTTTAATAACCAAAACGATCAAAAATTCAATTAAAACCCTAAACTCTAATTTTCTCGATTTTCGTTCTTTTAGCTTTCGGAGGCTTATTTGACCTCAAATTTACTTCAAATTTCAACCCCAGACTACTCGTGACTAGTACTTTCCAATGGTCCAATAAAATATTTTTCACTTTCAGGTGTCATTTTCAGCCCGGAGATACTATTCACTGTTGGAAAGTACTATTCATGATCAGTCCGACGTTGAGGCCATTACAATTCTCCCCTTCTAAAAATAAATTTCGTCATTGAAATTTACCTGATTCAAAAAGTAGAGGATATTGCTATCTCATGGTCGCTTCTGGTTCCCAAGTAGCTTCCTCCACATTGTGATGGCGCCATAGGACCTTCACTAATGGGGCCTGTTTGTTTCTGAGCTGTTTAATCTCCCTAGCCAGGATCTTCACCGGCCTTTCTTCATAAGTCATATCAGGTTGTACTTGAATATCTGTTGGTGTAATGACATGGCTAGGGTCAGATCTGTACCTTTTGAGCATGGACACATGGAACACATCGTGTATCTTTTCTAACTCTGAAGGTAGCTTCAATCGATAAGCTACTGGACCTACTCGCTGAAGTATCTCGTAGGGCCCAATAAACCTTGGACTTAACTTCCCTTTCTTGCCAAACCTCAAGTTCTTCTTCCATGGAGATACTTTCAAGAAAACTTTGTCTCCAACCTGAAACTCAATGTCTTTTCTCTTCAAATCTGCATAAGATTTTTGTCGATCCATGGCTTCTTTTAATATGCCTTTGATAATTCGTACTTTTTCTTTTGAATCACGAATCAAATAAGACCCAATCAATTTCTTTTCATTTAACTCGGTCCAATATAGAGGAGTCTTGCATTTTCTTCCATATAAAACCTCAAAAGGAGCCATCTTTATACTAGATTGATAACTATTGTTGTAGGCAAATTCTGTAAGAGGTAAATATTTTTCCCAACTGCTACCAAACTCTAGTACACAGCATCACAGCATATCTTCTAGAGTCTGAATTACCCTCTCCGACTGACCATCTGACATGGGATGAAATGCTGTGTTGAAATTGAGTCTTGTACCCAGAGCTTCTTATAGACTCTTCCAAAAATGAGAGGTAAACCTAGGATCCCTGTCTGAAATAATGGATGATGGTACTCCGTGAAGTCTTACTATCTCATTAATATAGATTTTTGCCAAACTGGTCAAAGAATAATCCATCTGGACTGGTAAGAAATGAGCAGATTTGGTAAGTCGATCAATAATCACCCAAATAGCATCATGCTTTCTTCGAGTGACAGGCAATCCCGTAACAAAATTCATAGTAACCCTATCCCATTTCCATTCTGGTATTAAAATAAGATGGAGTAGTCCAGAAGGAACCTGGTGCTCAGCCTTTACTTGCTGACATATCAAACATTTACTTACAAATTCTGTCACATCTCGTTTCATTCCTGGCCACCAGTAATAAGATTTCAAATCTTGGTACATCTTGTTACTTCCAGGATGCATAGCATAACTACTATGATATGCCTTTGTAAGAATATTCTTCTTTAACTCTTTCTGGTCCGAAACATAGAGTTTTTTCTTATAACAAAGGCTTCCATCTTTATTTATGGAATAATCTCCTTTATTGCCATCCTGTACTTTATTCATAATAGTTTTCAGTCGATCATCCTCTTTCTGAGCCAATTTCACTTGATACATGAAATCTGGTTTCAATTGCATTTTCACCAGTAAAGCTCCATCTGAAGCCATACTCAAATTAATATTCAAAGCTTAAAGAGCTGCAAGCAATACTATTAATCAATTACACATATCACTTACTTATATCAATTCATTTGAAACCATTTACATTACCTGTCATGAATTTTCTGCTAAGTGCATCAGCCACCACGTTAGCCTTTCCTGGATGGTAGTTGATAAAACAATAATAGTTTTTTATCAACTCCAACCAGCGCCTCTGCCTAAGGTTAAACTCTCTCTGAGTAAGCAAATACTTAAGACTATTGTGATCAGTATAAATATAACATTTCGCTCCATACAAATAGTGCCTCCATATCTTCAATGCAAAAACTATAGCTGCTAGCTCCAAGTCATGAGTAGGATAATTCTTTTCATGAGTCCTGAGCTGTTGAGAGGCATAAGCAATCACCCTGCCTTCCTGCATCAAAACACAGCCTAGTCCATTCTTGGAGGCATCACTGTAGATCACAAAATCCTTACTCGGCTCAGGTTGAGCGAGGATAGGAGCTTCAGTCAACATACTTTTAAGTTTCTCAAAGCATTCTTGACATCTGTCTGTCCATATAAACTTGGTGTTCTTCTGTAATAGTCGAGTCAGTGGAACTGCAATGGTGGAGAAACCCTTTATAAACCTCCTGTAATATCCGGTTAACCCCTGAAAGCTTCTTACTTTGATCACATTTGTAGGTGGCTTCCACTGAAGAATTGCTTCAATCTTTGATGGGTCCACCTTAATACCTTTTGCAGAAATCACGTGGCCTAAGAAGGATACTTCATTCAACCAGAAGTCACATTTACTGAACTTAGCATACAACTGCTTCTTTCTTAAAGTCTGTAGGACAATTCGCAGATGTTTATCATATTCCTCTGGTGTCTTAGAATATACCAGAATGTCGTCGATGAAGACCATTACAAACTGGTCCAGATAAGGATGAAAAACTCTGTTCATCAGATCCATGAAGGTAGACGGTGCATTTGTAAGCCCAAACGACATGACTAAAAACTCGTAATGGCCATACCGAATACGAAAAGCAGTTTTAGGCACATCTGCAGCTTTTACTCCCATATGATAATAGTCTGATCTCAAGTCAATCTTTGAAAATACACCCGCTCCTTTCAGCTAGTCAAATAAGTCTTTAATGCGAGGAAGGGGGTATTTATTCTTTATGGTGACTTTATTCAACTGTCTATAGTCAATGCATAGCTTGAGCATCCCATCCTTCTTTTTAACAAATAGAACTGATGCTCCCCAGGGAGAAACACTAGGCCTGATGAATCCCTTATCAAGTAATTCCTGTAGCTGAATCTTCAATTCCTTTAACTCTGCAGGTGACATTCTATAAGGAGCAATGGATATGGGGGCGGTGCCTGGAGCAACATCAATAGAAAATTTTACTTTCCTGTCAGGTGGTAAACCCAGTAATACATCAGGGAAAACATCTGAAAATTCTCTAACAGTGGGCACCTCTGATACTTTTGGACTGTAATGTTTATGTTTGGAAATCACTCTCAGTCCCAACATCTTACAATCCCTTTCCCCTTCAAACGACATTCCTGAATTAAATCCAAGAAACAATAACTTGAGTAAAACAAAACAACATTAACTCCCCATAATAAAAAAAAAATGAAAACATAGCTAAAAACAACCACCATTATAATCCACAAATAAAACAATCAATTACTTAGATAATTTTATTGAGCTATGAATCAGAGTAGCAGACCTAGTGGTCCAAAAATCAACAAATGGGTTCGCAGTAAGTACCAATTAGACTCCAAAAACTTCACTTGTTGCCATTAGAGAAGAGAGATGATTGGCGAAGAAGATAAATAGTGGTTGTGACTATTAAAGTGGAAATATAAAATAAAAATTTTGGATGCATCCATTAGAGATGAGACCTATTTTCCCATTCTATTCTCTTATCACTAAGCAAGCAAGTGGGAGTTGGTGACCGTCCCTCCACCCTTGCCACAACTCTATTTCCGCAGTTGCTTCATGCGGCAATTGACGAGCATTTTCACAGCTTCTTCTTACGGCAATTGACTCGCACACACTTCTGTTGCATGAGCTCCTCGCTCCATTTTTGCAGCTACCTGTTGCAAAGACGTAAAAAATCATAATATCCCAAATACTTTTCATAGCACCCAAAATTATAATTATTTTCTCAAAATACATTACTAATAAAAAAAATCTTGAATTTTTTGGTTATTTTTGCAACTAAAATTTTTAAAAAGATGCCCATTATCTTTTTTGAAATTTTTATAACCAAAATAATCCAAAAAAAAATTAGTTTCATTTTTTCCCGGTTTGAAATGGCCAAAATAACCTTAACCCGTATTTTTATTTTAACAACAGGATCAGCTCCAAAAGATGCGGAGAAAAGAAAACAACATTTGGAAGAGAATAAAAATGAAGAAATGCCAAGTCAAAATAATTGCGATTAGATTGGGCCAGTCAGCAAAAGAGAAAAACAAATTCGTGGCGACTAAATTGACACGTGTAGTGATCCCCTTACATCTACGTGGAACTCAGAAAATTATTGAGATCCTTTTCCCATCTCTTTTGCTTTCTTCGTACTCGCTTACAGGGGAGGGCAGTGTGATTTTATAGTAACGCTACGAATAATGTACAGAACGGCCGCAAGGCGACTGCTTCCCGGCGCTGCCGTGGGCAAGAGTAACTACGGCTCTTTCAGATTGTTTAATCCTCGAACTCCCGTTACCGGTTCTCGATTTTGCACCTCGGCGAATCCTCAATCAATCTCCAATCAGAACCCTAGTAATCAAAATCAAATCCCACATGTGAATGTAAACCCTACGCTTAATCAATCCAATTCAATTGCAGTATCATCATCATCCACGTCGTCGTCGTCTTCTTCTTCTTCGAGTTGGTCAACATCATCTAAGGCCGACAAGGCTGGACAGTATCAGCACCACCGAGAGAGGCGGATACCTACAGTTGAATACCAAGAAGAGCAAGCTTGCGTGCTTCAAGCTTCCCTACACCATGTGGTTCGCACTTCTCAAAATTCTTTCTTTTCTGGGCTTTGTTTTTAGAACGAGAAAAATAAAATTTTGATTAATAGCTCGGAGAAACATAACAGTCTAGTGAATAATCTGATTCAGTTTAGTGCTAATGCTTTATTGAAAGGGGCGATTCTAAAAATGGAATCTAAATGTTTGTTGCAGACGCGGTTGGGATGGACTGAAGAGGCCTTGATTGCTGGAGCAAGGGACGCTGGTATCTCCCCCGCCATTGTGGGATCTTTCCCTCGAAAAGAGGCTGCACTAGTGGAGGTATAGTTTTCGACCCTGCTGTAAGGTTACACTTCACCCGCCGCTTTCTTATTTTGTGAATACATAGTACCCGAACTGATATTGATTATTTACTTTACTACACGTTCTTGAATGGCTTCTTAATTCTTGTGTAGCCTCCCGATTGAACCTAAGATCTATTCTGCCTCTCTCCTCTGCAGCTTGTATAAGAATCTTTTTCCTTTTCATGTGGAGTATTTTTTTTTCAGTTGAAACGTCTGTAGATATCGTGCATAACTTCTTGGGCATATCTTAAGGTTCACTATTTTAGAACAGGTTGATATTTTCATAGATGCTTTTTATGCCGTGTGTTTTTTAAACCCTGGAGATTACAAAGTCTCATAGAGTCACAGAGGAGAAAAAGCTATGCCCTTACATTTCTGGTGAACTATTGCAAAGTCTGTGTTTGAAGCATTGGAACTTTCTTTCATCAATGCTCAGTTATTGGTTCAGCTTCAGAATGCCCACAATCTTCTGTATGGATGTATCATGAGTGTGATAATGACATGCACTCTTTACTTTTGTTTTCAGTTTTTCATGGATGAATGTTTGCTGAAACTATTTGATAGAATTGACTCTGGAGAGGATTTGCAAAACTTGGTAGCCAGTGAACGCATCTCCAAGCTTGTCAGGATTCGCCTAGAAATGCAAGCTCCCTACATATCAAAGTGGGCCCAAGCACTGAGCATCCAAGTACTGTTCTTTGTTTCCCTTGTTGTTAAATAAAGAAGCAAATTTGTATTTATGAAGGTGAGCTTCTAAACACCTGTGTTATAACTTTCTGCATAGGCACACCCCTCAAATGTTCCAACAAGCTTTAAGCAGAGGGCAGCATTGCTTGATGAAATCTGGCATGCTGCTGGCGATGAAACCTCTGCTATCAATTGGTATTTAAGTTGCACTGTTCTGGGAGGCATATATTCGACAACTGAGATCTACATGCTGACTGACAGTTCCCCAGGTTTATTTTCACAAACTTTTATCTGTTTATTTGGCACTAAATTAAAAAAGAAAAGAATCACACGTGGAGTGCTTGTAAAATGACCGTGATGTGTTGCATGGTTGTTTTACTTCTTTTGGCTGCTTGATTGTGGATATTACGACGTTTTTCTCTAATACTGCCAAAGAGAAATGCTCCTCTAGCCTTTCCTTTTTGCATTTTTTCAACAGCTAGATCATCTCTTTATTAAGCTATTATTTGGTCGATACACTCCTTTCTGGAGATAAATTGTGAATGATACCATTTGTTCATTTTCTGATCTAATTTCCCACAGATTTTTGTGATACATGGGCATTCTTGGATCATCGAGTGAAAGATGCCTTTGAACTCAAGAAGACAATTCAAGAGGTAATCTTACAAAGTTCTCCTTGCTGCTTTATTTCAAGTTTATTACTAAAGTTACGGTCTTCGTAATTAAAGACTTTTAATCTGGTGACTGTATTGCAGGCACAGTACTTAGCTGAAGCAGTTGGTGCTGGGATGGGGAATTCTCTGCAAGGATTTGTGAAGAAAGTTTTTCAGGGTTGAATCTGTGTCCATGGCATGGCTACCTTTTTTCACCTGGCCAGTCCCTTGATTTAGATAATTCTTGCACTTATTTCCTCTGATGAGGGACCAAAACTAGGAGATGACTTGATGTTGCAGTGCTGTTGCTATAAGTCCAAATATTTTCTGACTGTTGGAAGCCTGTGTGACCAAGTTCTGCTGCCAAATGCTTTGGTGCTAAACATAGAAACAGTTGTCAATTGACCCCTTTTTAGTGATGATCTTGTACACACTCGTAACTGATGAGAAGCTTCAGGATAAGTTTATTCCAAAAAGAATTTTTGGATGTATTGAAATTTCATTTTAAGTTTAATGCATTGAGAGATGGGGATGTAGATTTCGTTCAATTTGTTTGGCTGCTTCACAAATAATTTCGGATCATACTTCCTGCGGCCTCATTGTCATTGTGTTCCCCTCACAGCCAAGAACCATGGAGGTCATGTAGGATTTGTTAATACTTGGATGGATAATATATTTGTGTAGATGTTGTTCGTCAAAGACCAAATTAACTATGAACCGCTGTTGATAATCTGTGATGATTTAATTCAGTGGTACTGATGAGACGAAAAACCAGTTTCAAGTTTCAACTAATGCGTTAAAAAAACAAAAAATGCTACCAATTTTATAACATTTATTAGGTGAATTTGGTTGCCTAAACTTCCAGCTGTGCACCCATTGCCCGTCAAATAAGAAATTGACAAATTAAATTAAATTATGACTGTGGGCCTTTCCGTTTGTATTGTTGACCATTCTTTATTCATATCAGACCAGAACATGTCAGAAAAATATAGGCAAAGTGCTTCCGAAATGCGGAGATTGCGCTCAGGCTTTCTAGAGAAACGATGCCGTTTCAGTTGATTTGCTGGTCAACTGATAACGACTGATAATCTGTTCGCGACTTTAAATTAAATGCCATCGGACTGAGAAACAGAGAGCCTCAAAGTAAGATGGTTTCTACATCAGAAATAGTGGAAAAATTGAACCTTCAGCCCCACCCGGAAGGGGGATTCTACTGGGAAACCTTTAGAGACGCATCTGTTACTCTCTCTACGTCTCAACTTCCAGCTCGATGTAAGGATTCGAGTTTCCTTTTTATTTTTTATTTTTTATTTTTAGTTTTTTATTTTTTATTGTTTATTCATAATTCCTTAAGCCATAGATCTCATATGCTATGCTATAAATCTGGTTATGGTTGTTGGGTACCCTGAACTCGTTTTCTTCGAGCTTGGGCTGCTTTTGATTTTGTAAGATTTCCTTCTGACTTTATTGTGGCTCTTTGTCAATCTTGACAAAGGCTTTCAATCGTTGGATTAAATTTTGGGTTGAGAATGTAGAACTGGGATTTAGTTGAACTGGTAAAGTTGCTGATGGCTATATAACTTCTCTTTTCTGTTTTAGTTTGAAATTTGTAAATTGCTTCCATATGTTGCCACATCTTTCGCATAGTTGGTCATGTCAATTGTCGCATATGAATGACAAATGATGGAATCTTCAGCAACGTGATAACTACTTTTGATTAAAACTAAAACTAAAATCTTGAACCTAATATAATTCTTGTTTTATTTTGAAATTATTAGGGTGCACAATGTAAATGGTTTTCATGATGACCTCGTGTGATTTCTTTCTCTTTGGGATAAATTTCATGGATTGCCTAAGTGTTACTTAAGCACATTAGATTCACTAACCTTTAGTTTTTAATACAAAATCCTTAAACTGCATTTCGTAATGGACCTTATGTGCTTAAAAACTAAGCTGAGGGACAGTTGGTAATGGATGGTTATGAGATAAAAAGTCATATCACCCTCTAAATATAACCTTAGCTTTATAAGTTTAGTTGTGAAGCAATTTAATGGTATAGCTTTACTTTTTGGCAGATAAAGTTGATCGCGAAGTCAGC
>JBBPFJ010000345.1:44778-67902 GCA_037975025.1 Excoecaria agallocha | reverse complement strand
ATTCGGAGTTTTTACCCGCTAAAGATGACAGTAGAAATTTTGGCACTGATACCCTAATCGTGATTTGTCGATTTAGTTTTAAATTTTTTGCGAATCGATGTCCAAGTGAGTGAGGGCTATTTTTGAAAATTTGTTGATAAAAACTGAACTTTAGCAAAGTTTTAAACCGTCCATGGACTAACTTGCGAATTCGTCCTTTTTTTTTTCCCCTTAAAACAATTTGCTAAGGGCGTCATACCAAAACTAAACTACCACTCATTGGTGATATTTTATTTTAAAATTAAATTTTTGTGATAATTTATTTTATCGTACAAATATACATATTCCATTAAATGGTACAAATGTGTAGTATACCGTATTTTGATGTTGTAGTATAATATAATTAAAACTATTAGTGTCAATAAAAATAATGAAAATTAAAAGGTGTACAATATATTTTATTAAAGCAAATGATATGTTATGTTCAAATTATATGAATTGCATTATAAATTAATAATAAACAATTAATTAGAAATTGTTGGTGTTGTAAATTTCTCATTAATTTATCAATAATTATCGTAGCCATCATTTTTTAATTAATTGATGGTTTATGTTAAAATAATATGTAATATCATATATCCGGTCAATTAAAGACCCAAATACCGGATGTCACATTCGAATTTAGACTTTTTTAATGAAGGTTAAATATTTGTACTCCAAAATTACTATTCATTTCGGCTGAATTTCCTCTAAAATTCAAGAAAACGCCCTGAAAAGAAATCATCCAAAACACTTCTATTTAAGTTCATTATACCATCCAATCTCCATTCAAACTCCAACACGCAATTATTGTTCTTCCTCCAATAATTCATAAGTCAACAAAATAAAATAATACAAAGCACTTAATTATGATATTCTCATTTTAGTTTACACTACCAACGTCCAGGATATTTACATCATATTATATATCCAAAAATTTAACATGTCAAAATATACTAAAAATATTCATAAAAAATTATGGTGCATCCATCTCAAAATTTTTTATCTGTTGTGATCCAAATTTTGATGTAAATCCACTCACAGCTTTCTTCAAAAATTTCTTCAACCTACGCGCGAAAAGAAACCACCTGCCTAAGCATATCGGTTAGTAGTGTTCAAACAATTATATTTTTCTAACCACACAATATATATAAGAAATATAAACATAAAATAAATATATAATTGCAACTCATAACATTAGCATGATTAACTACTTACCCCAAATCAAACTTCGATTATTATATTTCAAGAAAATCTAGTTAATTATTTCGATTTGAAAGAAAATTTAATACACTTTAAAACAAAAATGTTAATAATTAAACTTAATATTTGCCCCAAGTAAATTTTAGCAAAATTGTACCGAGCAGAATAAATAAAAATAAACATAGGACCGAGTTCATCGGAACCATGCGGTCCATCAATCTCAATTTTCTTAATATTGGACATTCAAATTTAATATTATATTATTATATTATTATTATATATATATATACATTCAAACTATATATATATACAGATACATGCATACATTTATGTACGCGCATTTATACTTATACTTATGTGGGTAGAGATTGCGGAGCCATTCAGCCCACAAGTCCAAATTAATCAAACCCATCGGAAAAGCTCGTGGAGCCATTCAATTCGGTGTCCAAATCGAAGCGCAGTACAGCTAAACGTCACTAATTGGCATGCAATCTTATCCTATTTCTTCAGTTCTGTCTAATTTTGCTAAGGGCAAATAAAATAAATTTCTAATGCTCATTAATTTAACTTATTTATCCCTAAGAATGTACATATGCAACACTTATTTATATTTACATCTAATTTCACACTGAGTATATCTCAATTATGGCTAAATAATCATTTCAACCTTTAAATAGACCTTCCTCTAGTTTCAATGGCATGCTAACCAAAAATGTTACCATCATTTTAAAAATTAAAAGACCTACTAGCTTTACGACAGCAATTAGCATTCAATAAAAACTTTCTTAATTATATTGACTATATCAAGCTCTTACTCAATTAATTTAAATATAAAGCTTATCTATTGGTTTTTAAATTCGCAATTAACTATAATCATAGTCTTTATTTAATCTAAACCTTGCATTTAACTTCTAATTAAGTACCTTTGACGTTAAAATTTATCAATTACACAATTTTTACTCAAATCTTATAATTAACATAAAGCAAAAATTTAAAAAAAATAAATTTGCTTGAACACTTACCTATTTTTTGTCAATAATTCTTTAATTTCTCAGTCTCAAGGGCTCCAATTTCTCAATTTTCTTCACTACCTTTTGCTTTACTGCTCCCTTCAACCTCTTTCTCTACACATTCATAATTTAACTTAAATTTCTCAACTAAAAATATTTAGGTGTTCAAAATTACATAATTTAGTTAAATATTCCTTCTTAATTACCAAATAACTCAAATATATGCATAAATCTAATATTTTTCCCAAAAATCCAAATCCCTAAATCTGAAATTTCTCCCCTTTTTCACCATTTTTTACACCATAATATGAATTTAGGAGAAATTAAGACTTACATAGCAATTAAGGAAGAAAGGCAACCATTTGAATCGGATTTAAGGGAAAACGAGCAAATGAAGGAGATGCAGAGAAGGGAGTCCGAGAGAGATGGTGGAAACATGAAAATTAGACAAGAAAACGAAGTTCTGACTAAGCAATGAGTTGCAGAGTTTGTTGATATTTTGACAAATACAAACTTAACATTTGTTAAAAAAAATATTCAAATTAATACAATCATCAACTATAACATCCAAATCCAAACCTAAATAAGACTTGAAGCAATAGACCCGAACTATAACTTGTGAGTCAGATTCAATAAAAATGCACTGCAAACTCTAGGATTTGATCCAACTTAAAGCTTCACAAATAGACATAAGTTCACCGAAAATCGATCTTGATGTACACGTGGCATGCCACGTTAGCACTCTGGCATACTTGTGTACACGTGGCATGCCACGTTAGCACTCCGGCGTCAATTTTCACCAAAAATCGGTCATGATGATTTTTGCGCAAAAATATGCTAAATTCAGCGACAATTTCAACATGAAAAATTATTTAATTAACTTTGTGCTATTAAACGTAAGTTCGGTGACCATGAATAATATTAAACCTTGTAAAAAGGATATGAGAAATAGATGGAGCACCTCTAGCAATACAAACACCATAAATACATCCTTGAGCTTCCATTCTTTTGAGCAAAGTAGTTAACCCTTAAGCACATATAACAAATAAATACAGGGATAAAAGCCAGCCTCGCTAGATTCCCTATTAAAGTGTGGTTTTCATGGATCACAAAAAAAATCACAAAGGAAATACACATAGTTATAAGCTTGGTTCAGTCTTCATGAAGCCACATCTTTCTCATAACATTTGTTAGATAAACCCATTCCACCATCATAGGCTCTACTCATATAAACCGTAAGCACCGCAAAAACCATTATTCCCTTAAAACTTCCTTCTTAAAGCGTGCAAAATCTCATAAGCAACAAAAACATTATCGATGATAAGTCTTCCACCTATAAAAGCACTTTGATTCTCAGCAATAATATGCAACAAAACATTATTATCCTATTGGCTAGCATCTTAGCCATCACTTTATAAAGTACATTGCATAGAAAAATCGACCTTAGATTTGCTGTAACTTATGATTTCAGCTTTTTTGGAACAAGAATGAAAAAAATTAAGATCAAGTTATAAAAATTGAAATATATTTTATTTTTTAATTATTTTTGGATGATTAATTTAATTAAATTCCTCCGTTGGCCCCACCTTTCAACGAAAATAGAAAGACACCAAAATCCATGACGTGGGGCTCCACCTTCCATTTTTGCTGACATTCCTAACGAAATGAGAAAAACCCCAAAATTTCAAATAATTTTCCCAAAAACATTATTTATAAAAAAGTCCCATTAATTTTGATAAAAAAAACTATAACCATCAATAAAAATATTATTTAATTTTAATTAAAAATAAAGAATAATAAAAATATTTAACAAATGCATAATAAATAGTAACATACATATAAATTTATTTTTGAAATTTGAAAAAAAAAATTAAAATGAAAAAAATAAAATAAAAAAATAATATTTTAAAATATGACGAAAAAAATACATATTATGCCTTCTGAAATTTAATATCTAATTTTACTCATGTACTTTTATGGGACTTTTTATAAATAATGTTTTTTGAAAAAGTATTTGGGTTTTTTTGTGTGTTTTTAAAACTATTTGGGGAGTGGAGTCTTACATTTTCGCTGGAATTCTTTGCGAAAATGACAGTGTGGGGTCCACGCTTGGGACATGATTTGACTTCATTACTGCGAAATATTTTTTGTGGAAATAGAACTTCATTGTTGCAAAGGTTGTTGCGAAAATGTTTAGCAGGGTCGAACCTTGCATGAGTAATTCCGTTACTTCCTCTTCACATTCTTATGCTCGAATTGCTCAACAAGCTCGCTTACTAAAGAATGAGTTTGGAGTTTAATTGTTACTAGTGTTATCCGACTCAATTTACAACACATGCATATTTAAAAAATATTTATTTTATAAAATTACAGAGAAAATACTTATAAAATGAATATTTTTAAATATCCATGTGTTGTGAATTGTGTTGGATAACACTAGTAACAATTAAATTCTAAACCCACTCTTTAGCAAGCGGGCTTATTGAGGAATTCGAGTACAAGAATGTGGAGAAAAAATAACAGAAATTACTCATGCAAAGCTGGGCCCCACTACCCATTTTCACAAAAAAACCTTTGCAGCAATGAAGTCTTATTTTCGCAAAAAAACCTTTGCAACAATGAAATCAAATCATGCCCCAAGCATGAATCTACACTGTCATTTCTGCAAAAAATTCCAGTAAAATGCAAAAGACCCCACTCCCCCAAATAATTTGAAAAACATGCCAAAAACTCAAATACTTTCCCAAAAACATTACTTATAAAAAGTCCCTACTTTTATATTCTTCAATTACTTGAAAATAGAATTTTTCCGATTAATTATAATAATTTTTGTATACAGCGAGCACTAATGCTAAATTAAATTAATATGAACATATTACACATAAGAAATAAACTATTAAATGTCAGTACTGCTTATCTTATAAATTAAGTATATATTTTCGATTATTATGTTATTAGAAGTTTTACAATTAATAATGAATTGTTAAGAATTAATGTTAGACTTTAAACTAAAAGTAACTTCTGAATCAGAATACATCTTAAACAATAAGTATTTATAACACATACAGTCAAATGTATTATCTTCGTCTTTTAATCGTCATTCAATTTCACTTTTGTTATGAAATATTCCTATTTAATTAGATGACTTATTTCCTTTATTACTTGATTTATTTCTAATTTATTTGCTTTTTAAATGTATTTATTTTCTATATAGACACATTTTTTGTCTATAAATACTCGCAGTATTATTATTTCAAAGGAACAATAATATAATAAAGAAATCATAATTCTCATTATTCTCTATATTTTGTTCTAATTTTACTTTTATTTATAACACGTTATCAACACGATAGCTTCTATTAATTATTGGAAGTCGGTGGTTTACGACAATCCGACTCGAAGAAATCAAGAATTATAATTTACAAGATTAAACGATAAGTAGATTTAATTCATAAATTTTAAATTATTTTAATTCTCATGAGTTAATGATATTGATTAAGGGTTGAGTAATTCTACCCTACAATAAATAATTTTAAAAATTTCAGTATACGAAAATATTAAGAACTGAGAATAGCATTTTCTATTACCAAGGACATTAATATGATTTTAGTGATTTGTTTTGTAAAATTGCAATTTGATCCTTGCTTAATTATATTTTAATCATTATATTATATATGATAAATATATTTTATGTAAAGCCACATTTGGTTTTCAATTTGCTATATGTATATTGTTATGTGTAATACAATTATTTGAAGCTCCTAAAAAATTATAATGTAATTACTTGCATACAATTTGTTACGAAATATATTATTTCTCAAATATGTCCCGCAGACATTTATTTTTAAAAAATATTCACTGAAATAAATATTATTTTGAGACTGAAAGAGAAATATTTGAGATCCACTTTGTATAAGATTAGTAATATATTTTTTTCAGATAATTTGATTTGATTTTGATATAAATATTAGTAAACTCGAAGTTTACTAATGGAGATAAATATTAATAACCTGAAGTTTACTAATTGTTGTGCAAATATTAGTAACCTATTGTTTACCAATTATACAAATATCAGTAAGTATAAAGTTTATTGATTAAGTGATACTAATATCAGTAAACCTGAAATTTATTAAATAAAGTAAAATTCTTATTAATTGTCACAAATATTAATAAACACAAATTTTACTAACTGTTTGATATTAATATTAAGAAACTTGATATTTATCAATTGGTATAAATATTGATATAATAAAATAGTAAACCTTAATTTTACTAATTAATAATTAATTATTTGGCATGACCGATTTGACCATTCCGAATCAATTGTAATGTATAAATTATTGAGAATTCCTATATAAATATTTATTAAAGAATTAAAAGTTTCTTTTAGTTCAATTTAAGGAATTCTCATAACCTATTTGTTCTCAAAAAATATTATTAAGGTATCAGTAACTAATAAAGGGGCTGAATTCTCTTTATTCTGGAATGAATAAAGATAATATATATGGACACACTATCCACCGTGTGAAATGCAAATATTTTTGAAAGATGCATCAATAAAATACACATTTGTATTTATTATCAACTCACAATCTATAGTTTGTGAGATTATTCAAATTAAGTGCACAACTTACAGAATATGCAATCAAGATATTTTTCTTAATAATGTTAGTGATCGTATGTTGTGGCTAAAAGATTATTATAAGCCCCTTATACATGTTCATACTCCAAGGTCTAGCTAAAAATGTTAACTACATGCCTCCGGTTAATTGCTAGACATTTTTATGAGAACAATATTGTCTTTTTTATATATGATTATATAATATTTATGTAAACAATACTTACATGCATTATACCAATAAAAATCATAAAATTTATCAATTGCAATTTTAGTTGAAAATTGCATTTTGTTTAATAGTTTTCCTAATATAAGGGGAAGAAAGCAGCTAAAATAAATATATACATTATGCACATTTTAAATCCTCATATCATGAACCTGAAGTTCAAAAGATGAGTTAATTATGATGATAATTTATTTGTTAGTATGTAGAGATTTATTAAATCTCATATGTATTAGCTACAAATCCTTAAATTCAGAAAAATATCCCAGTAGGACAATTTATCTTGTAAGATAAATTATTCGATTTTAAATAAGAATAAAATTTTTGAATGAAAAGGAGCAAATAAATTCATATGGTCATATTATGAAGGCGGATACTTTTAAAAAAACCTATGACATAACCAATTTTTAAACTCCTAAAGTGGTTTAGGTACCTGAAATTAAATAAGAGATCTCAATATATTATTTGTCATTAAAAAGAACCAAAGGATAAAGTTGTCGACAATATTTTATATAAAAATATTGATGTTGATATTTTCAATATAGTGAAGATCTTAAAATTAAATATATTGAAAAATACAGATATTAATTGCATTCAATATGAATTTTTGGACTTGCAGTCCAAAATATTGATAAATATGATGCCAAAGGAGTACAATTGATATTTATGCAATAAATAATAAAGTCGAAAAATATGATTTATTTTATGATGACATTTATTGCAATGAATTGGTATTGATTGCAAAAATACATATTTTTTATAACGAATGCAATAAATGTTTACTGTTTGTCAATTTAGTAATATATTAGTATGTAACTAATTGATACTATTTGCATATTTTAATTCCTTAACGATTTATCATGCCTGAAGCATATAAATATTTTTGAATTTTTTTTTTCAATATATGCATTGAATTTTATGTATATTATTAGTTTATCTATTATCATAGTTTATATTACTGAAACTCTTGAAGAGTTCAAAATGCTTTAACAAATTTTGCAAACTAAATTTTGCTTCGACTTAAATATCGAATTCTATTTGATTGAAAAAAAATTAATGTGATTATATGTTTATATATTATATTATCTTACATTGAATACTGTAATGGTTGTAAAGTCACTAAATACAACATATTTCATGATCATATATTATTGCTATTGATGCATTGTGTACTCATGCATTACATGATAATTTTCAAATTGTTACTTAAAATTACATGTTGTTTTAAATATTTTAGTTCTCTATATAATCATATGTATTTTATTTGGATAATTTTATTATCTAAATATTTTGAATTAAGTTATTCAATGCATTCATTTGTTATACATATTATATGATTATGCTGTTATTTTATTTATTTTATTCCTTGAAATGAATGAATCAATATAGGATTATGGCCATAAAAATGGTATGATAATTATTACTATTCTATGATTAATTTTGTCACCAGAAGTGGTTGATAATTAAGAGAAAGAACAATAATTGTCAAGAAAATTATTTGAAAATGGATAACTTATTTATTATATGGTATAAAACTATATTGGTCGTGTACCTGTTGTACATATAACTATATTATTAGGTTTTATAAAATTTCTCATCTTAAATAAATGAAATATGTGTAGATAAATTTGTACATGTTTATGTACAACATGTACCGTTATTTTTCAGTTTATGCATAATATATCTAGAAGATATATGGTAAGTATATCCAGAAGATATGTGGCTCATTTTAGAAAAAAAAAACTTTATTATATATCAGAACTCTATATGCACAAATTTAAAATTGTGTATCAATATTATTATAAGGGAAAGAAAAATACACGTTGTACTTTTCTTTTTTTTTTCCTTATCTAAGGTTTTTTCCCATTGGATTTTTCTGTTAAGATTTTTTATGAGACAACTTATGATGTGTATTAAAGATATCGTGTACTCTTTTTCCTTCACTGAATTTTTATCACACATGATTTTTTTCAGTAGGATTTTAATGAGGCACAATACGTATTAATGGACATTCAAGAGGAAGTATGTACTATAGATCCTATGATATGAATGTCCATAACCCCTTAAGATTGATAAAATGACTTATCAAATGGAAAAGACAAAATATCCATGCAGGACGTTTTGTAATATTATTAATGATTTTAAAGTTCGCCAGAAGCATGATAGATCTTTGTACTTGATTAAACTCCAAAGATTTTTATATGGATTAAAGCAACTTCTGGACGCATTTTGCTACAATCACCTAAGTGAATACTTAGTGAAAATGGGTATGAGAATAATTCACTTTGTCCATGCGTTTTTATCAAGAAGATAAATTTAGAATTTGCTATAGTTGCAGTTTATAACTTAAACGTGGTAGGGACTCCAGAAGAGATCTCTATTACTGCATAATATTTGAGAAAGGAATTCTTGTGCATTAGTTATCTTATATAGAGAAAATCTTGAAATAATTTTATATAGATAAAGTCTTATCCATTGAGCATTTTAAAGGTTGTTCGCTCTCTTGATATCAAGAAAGATCATTTTCATACATAAAAAGATAACAAAGATATTCTTGGTCCTAAAGTATCATGTTTTAGTGCAATAGTTGCATTTTTATATCTTGCAAATAGCATTAGACCAGATATAAGTTTTACAGTTAAGATTTAATTCTGCACCAACTCAAAGGCACTGAAATGGTGTAAAACATGTTCTACGTTATCTTTGTGACACTTCTAACATGTATTTGATTTTTTCAAAAGGAGTAAATTCAGAATTAGCAGGGTATACTGATGTCGGCTACCTATCAAATCCTCATAAATCTCGATCATAAATTGTATAAGGATAATACAACATATATTTCACAAAGGTGGCCATATCAATGGAGATAGAACCAAACATATCTCACCAAAATTCTTTTATACTCATAAACTTATGAAAGAAAAACAGATTGATATTTATAACGTTCGCTCAAGTGATAATCCAACGGATTTGTTCCCAAATGTCTTACCAAGTTCAATTTTCAAGAAGCATGTGCACAACATTGGAATGCGCCAATTAAACGATTTAGTGTGATTCATTCTATTGTTGAGGAGAAGTACATATGAATATTGTACTTTTTTTACTTTGTTAAGTTTTTATCCCATTAGATTTTTCTTAGTAAGGTTTTAACGAGGCATATTCATAATATATAGTTTTGGGTTGCAGAGGAAAACCTACGTGTTATGGCGCGAGAGACTAGCTTAGGAGTTCTTTGTTGTGTTATTATTTATTATTTGAGTCTTTATTTAATGACTTTATTTTATTCTTCTCATCCAAGGAAAAGTGTTATAAAATATTTCTATTTAATTGGATGACTTCCTCTATTAGTTATTTTCTTTATTACTTGATTTATTTTCTAAATTCATTTGCTTCCTAAATATATTTGTTTCCTATATAGACAAAATTTTTGTCTATAAATACTCGCAGTGTTATTGTTTCAGAATGACAATAATATAATAAAAAAATTATACTTCTCATTATTCTCTATATTTTGTTCTAATTTTACTTTTATTTATACCAACTTTTTTTCTTAAAAACCATTTAATTAAGGCTTACTAACAATAATATCCCAATTAGAAGGCTCTTGTTAATTAGGAACATAAATACATAATTCAAAGGATGCAAAACCCTTTCAAACTTGACAATTATACAATTATAAATAATATTCTTTTGGTTTTAAAATTAGCACATTTGAATCATCAGATAGATGGCATGCATGCTATCGAACAGTTAGATACGCATGCACTAAATTCCTAGAGCTTCATGGCCTAATCTATCAAGGAATGCAAGGACCAACATTGCAACATAAAACTACGGTTTTATATTTTTCCTTCAATCAGGAAATTGATTGAATACATGAAGAAATTAGAAAATAGGTCAAATACAAATACATTGAAGAGATACACTGGTTCAAGGACATGTATATCCAGAAATCCAAAATGGGGGGGGGGGGGGGGGGCGGGCTATTACCCCACCTACCAGACTCATAATAAACTTATTGAGCAGATAAAATGCCTCTCATTACAGGCTTTTCCGCATTTCAGTTGCTGATCAAAACTTATCCAAAAAATTAAAAGTGAACTTCTGGTATCATGTATTAATCTAGTTATCCACAACTTCAATAAGGGTTGGCTCATAATCGCTAGGAGCCTCAAATCCATGGAGATTCATCACAGTAGCTGCCACATTTGCAAGTCCACCATCCAGAACATCGTTGCGGAACCTAACACCAGTTGCCAATCCAGGACCTCCAATTGCAATTGGAACCTACACAGGGAAACACAGACTTGAGAAAATATAATTGCACCCGGATGCTATTTGATAATCTAAACTAACAAACTCAGCAGGTTGTCCCTGATTCTGAATGAAGGGCAATTCAAAGTCTGCCAATATAATCTCACAACATGTTTTCTTAGCTTTCCTCCCTAAAGAGGATGTTTCAACTTACTTAAACTGGTCCGCATTTGTAACAGCATATTTAGTTCATGCATGTGGTCAAGCTCCTCATCAGTCACCAAACATCGCATGAAATGAGAATCTGAGTTTGGCCAGGAAGGAGTTAAGTAAACTTACTGGCTGAAGGGTGTGAGATGTGAGAATCTGAACTTGGCCGTTCTTATCAGGCAATGGTTTCCCTGACTTGTCCCTCTTCACCATGTCTTCAGCATTGCCATGATCTGCAGTGACAACATATATTCCACCAACTTGTTCTATAGCATCAATGATCATCTGCAGTTAGTGAGCATCTCGTCAGCACAAAGACAACCATGCAATAACTTCCATCAACTTTCATATGCTAACAACGGCCATCTGGAGCAGTAGTTCTAAAATTACCAAAAAGCACATTACAAAATTTATACCTAGTGATATATGTAAAACTATCAGTTTTAGAGCCAATTAATAGTGAAATTGCTAGCAGCTTCCAGCCAAATTAGAACCACTCGCACATGCTGTTAAAATCCTTAGAGCCTAAAAAGCAAGTTGCAAGGAGAGAGACCAAATGCACAAGTTCCCCACATAACCAATAGAAATGGGACAGTAACATGAGAAATTTAAATGTCAAGGAAGGATCATACAGATAGCAAAAGCAGCATTCAACCATCAAAATTTGATCGAGAATACACAATTTCCAATTGAATGAAAAACCCTGTAATAACGCAAAGTAAAATTAACAAATATCAGTTACCTTCACAGCATCATCCGCGGCCTTGCATGCAATGATTGTGGCTTCAACGTCCCCTGTATGTCCAACCATGTCACTATTTGGTAGGTTAACACGCACCTAAGCAAAATTCAAAATACCCAGTTATACTACAAGTCTTACCCACTAATCATTTAGTACATAATATATAATATGTATCATCTAGAATACTTACCTGGTCGAATTTTCCACCAAGGATAGCATCCCTTGCCTTCTCAGCAATCTCTATAGCCTTCATCTTTGGTTGGACATTGAATGTAATACCAACATCACTAGGGATTTCAACATACTCCTCCATTTCTGGATTGAAATAACCAGAACGATTTCCATTCCAAAAGAAAGTTACATGACCAAATTTGACTGTCTCACTGTTGAATAAACAAGTACATGGATTAATATTATTGAATGGACTAAAAACTCAATGCATGGAGTTAAATCGAAAAGCAAATTCTTTGGCCAACTATACCAACAAGGCTTCAAAACAAAGTTTTAGAGTAAAATTAACGAGTTCCTAAAAAATTAAAACACTGATTATTTTTCTACTAAACAATCAAAATATGGCACTGCTTTGCAACAACATTTCTGCAGCTAAAGTCCCAATGGCAATTTCAATAGCATCAGACAATAACAGAAATAGCATATAAGAGGATTAATTTATTACACCCCACACACACAAAAAAGCATATAAAAAGAAGAAAGAAAAGAGCATTTTGCCTTTGTTTTATAAGATAAAATACTGCTGATGGTATCTCACCTGCAAGCAAAGGTACGGACACCATTATGCACTAAGTATTCGCCGGATGTTCTTTCAATCTCTGGAGGAGATACAAGGTAATGGCTTGGTAGCTTCAATTCACCATCATATTGAAGCATTCCAGCATAACGAATTTTAGGGACACGAATTCTATCAAATTTGTCAAAATCCTCATATTCAAGTGCCTTTGCAAGCATAACCATGCGATCTGCACGGAAATTGAATGTGACAACAGCATCACCATCCACAATTGGGCCCACAGGCTTCCCACTCTCATCAACAATGACAAAAGGTGGTAAATATTGGTCATTGGCTTTGGGAACTTCTCTTAGTTTCTTCACAGCCTCAACAGCATTTTTAAACTTGTGGGGAGCGTCACCAAGAACTTGAGCATCCCATCCTCGCTTCACAACATTCCAATCATTCTGCATAGACAACAGAAAACGAATTACATAGAAGCAGAGATGTTCCACAAAGTTGCTAAATTAGCTTTCCTAATGGAGGATCAGTGAAAGTTCTCCATAAACATCAAATGTACATCAATTTTCTTCCAGGGAAAAAAATAAGAAAATAAATAAATAAATAAATAAAAGGAGAGAAGAAGAAGAAGAAGAAGAAGCAAAGATATTACTAAGAAGCTTTATATAAATTTCTTACGACATTTCGTCAAGAGTTGGAATAATTCGACAAATAAAAGCAATATTTGATCAGTAAAATCATAAATGTAAAAATAACTTCACCCACATGGCAATTCAATTTTTTTTTTATATTTGTTTAGTATTTAAAAAAAACACAAAAACATGGAAACACATAATATACTAACAATGAGCACAGCACATGCCAAGCAAAATATTGATTCCTATCTATGTAATGATATATGACAGACTCAAATTCATTGTATGTGATAAAATAAAACATATGCTATCATCATTTTATCACGGTAGAAGTAGTTAAAATTACCATTTGATCATATTTCTGTAAAAAAAATAAAGAAATTTTAAAATTCGGATTTATAATCCAATATGAACAGTAAGCAATTTTTTACAGGCATGAAACATATTGTCAGCCTGAAACAATTAAACAACAAATTTCCCATTCTGAAATGGTAAACAGTAATCCTGCCAGTGGAAAATGCACAATTCTGATTCGCATTGTGCGCATTTTGAATCAGTGAAGAGTTTAAAGCTCAAAAAATAACACGTATAATTAGGCTAAGAATCTAACACATATGGTATCGCAAATTTCTATAACACTTAAAAGGAAGAGACAGACTGACACTTGTAACAACAACAAGGAGAGAATGGTTAATAGAAAAGTAGTTAAAATTCTTCCTCGTTAAAGAAACTTGACTATATCCCACCACTTTAAATTAGAATGCAGGTGACAAGAAGAGCAGAGGATAAAATTAGTAATTAGCGCACTGAAGGACTACAAGCTTATCTACAAATTATGTCCAGGTAGATATTCCAACTCTCTGTCCTCCTTTGTCACTCACCCATCCGAATTTGATGTGTGTACAAACCAATGGTCATGGTATGGTGAAACTTATAAATACAACACCAAGGAAAAGAGAACTTGCAAACAAGTTCCATATACTTAAAGATCAAATACCTCATAGCGATCCATTGTAACCTGCATACGACCTCCACCGGACGCAATTTGAGCATCAACACCTTTCTCGCATAAATTTGCCAGGTCTTTCTCAAGAGTCTCTACAAAGCCAACACTTGTGCCATCTATAACATCACGTCCATCAGTAAGAACATGGACTCTGATTCTCCTCGCACCATTTTCAGCAGCACCTTTTAGCAACAACTGCAAAGAAGACAGATTACAAATGAGGAATAAATATCACCATTACTTGGGAACAGAAGGTTTGGCAATAATAGCGTGACAAGTTACTCATCTAAAATACTTACCTGCAACTGATCAAGCCTTGAGTGAACTCCACCGTCACTTAATAAGCCGATGAGATGCAAAGTTCCATCCTTAAAACATTCCTTTATGTACTTAAATCCCTCCCCTTCATAAATTTTTCCAGAGGCAAGAGCGATGTCGACAAGCTTTGCACTGTGTTCAAACATGGATGTAAATACTTACAAAAACTTTAGACTGCATTCATGAAACTATGATTCTTAAATTTTTTTTTTTTTTTAAAAAAAAGACACCCAGCTGGACAAGAAGCTGATGACTACCAGTTGTCTATTCAAGAATCTATAGCTGGATGAATTAAATAAACATTACCAAAGGGCATATTATTGAGCAAAAAGGTCCTAAGACACTGAGACTAACAAGAGAAGTATGGTAGATGACATAGACAGAGAACATGTGATAAACTTTAATGTTCCCTTCATAAGAATCCGATGCCCTTAATGAAATGTTAAGTTGAAAATAACATTTCATAAACTTTACTAAAAGACCATTGTCAAGCCCATGAAGTATAAAACAATAACATGAAAATTAAGTATTCCTGCTTATTACTTTATTAATTCCAGCAATCAAAAACACGTAGTCCACATTTATTTAACATAACATTAGATCCAGCAACTGCTTGGCCTACAAACAAGATGATGCCACACAACGACAAGGGTAATACTGCCCCAGACACTTTCGGAACCCCACAACATCCTAGCAGCAGTCCACAAGCAACTTTATTATCTTAGTAATGAAACACATCAAAATGAACATCTAATTGAGTAGCATAATTTTGTACCAAGAGTTATTGACCACAGCAATTGGTTGCATAAGCACTAAGCAGGGAAGGAAGGAATACGGAAAGAGATACTAACCCTTGAGCATAAATGCGCCCAGCACCAAGAGCGTTGTGACCAACTTCACTGTTGCCCATATCATCTTCAGTTGGAAGCCCCACAGCGGTGCCATGAGCCCTAATCAACCTCCACTTCTCAAGAGCAGCCTATCAACAAACAATAGAAACCAAAATCTAAATATAAGAATCTAAATACGCTAATCAAAACGCAAGAAAACAAATATAGAATGGTAGTCATCAATTAAACAATCGAAATAAAAATATCTCCGAAAGAATAATCCATTATCTCTCGGTCAGAAATACAGATCCCCAATTGATGCAATAAACTAATCACAGTACTAAGATAGACTCGGATATAATAATAATAATACTAATAATAATAATAACAACAACCTTTTTGAAGGAATCCATGGTGGGTGTTTCAGCAACATGAATACAATTATACTGATCGGGTTTAGCCTCACCCCATCCATCCAAAACCACCATTGCAATAGTCTTCCCCTTGGGCAGCTTTGGATGATCCGCCAACTTCCATGAGAATTCACCTGAGCTACCCATCTCTCTGTTTACCTCTGCCCCAGACAAATAAAAAAAAAATCTTAATCTTCCAATCAAAAGAATCAATGACAATCAGAACCCGATTTGACACTCCGTAACCTATATATAACAAGTAAATCAAGAAACCAAAACCGATATATATATATATATTCATTCTTACCTGAAAATTGACCGCAGAAGAGAAAACAAACAAGAGACCAAAATCAAAGTAGTAATAATCAAGCAGACAATAGAAACAATAAAAGCAGCACAAACCCACCGAGAGGGAGAGGGTCCCTGCTTATATGGGAGTGCTTGAGCCGTTGATTAAGGTGCAGTGATGAGAAATCAGGGGCCGTAGCCGTTAGATTTAGCAATATTTAAATACTAATATATGAGTGGTTTTGACGGTTCTAGGGTTAGGGGGTACACTTGGCTTTTTCTCCTTCTCAACCTTTCAAAAGTAGAAGTTTGTAACTGGTTGACTACCCAATCGGCGTGCATCAGCACGTGACATTTCTAGAAAACGTTCTCTTTTTGAAAACTTAAGTTTTAAAAGCATTACTCAAATTTATTAAGTGTGAGTATGAATTCATTAATCGATTCATAAATAATTTAATTAATTAATTAATTAATTTTAATTAATAATTATATTAATTTTAATTTTTAATTCGATTGTTTATATTAATTTATTAATTAATTATTAAAAAATTTTAATATATAAATTTAATAAATTATATAATTTATAATATTATTTTTAGTAGTTAAAAATGCTTTAAAAATAAAAATTAAATATAATATCCATTAAAAAATCAAAATAAAAATAAAATTTTCATAATTAGTTTTAAGAATTAAATACATTCAATATGAAATTAATAAAAAATTTTAATTATGTATATATAATGAATAAATAATAGTAATAAAAAAATAATTTTAATATTTATTGACTAAAAATATATATTATAATAATATTTTAGAAAATTATATGCCATAATATTTATAAATTATAAAAATATTAAAAAATATAAATGTAAAATTTAAAATATAATTTATAAAATATATATAGATCGGTTAACGTTATCGTTGATTTTTAAAAATAAAAATCATAAATTTAAATTTAAATTTTTGGTTCAGTGAATTTAAAAATCGGTTCGTTTTTTATCAATTTTTCTGTTAACCAAAATTTTGATTTTTTTCTCACCCCTCGATTATATATTAATTAGGAAAATTAGTAAATAAAATATTCATAGATATTATCTATGCAAGAAGTTTCCATTAATTATTATTATTAGTTTAGAACAGTAGAGTTAATTATACCATTAGGCTTTCTCATTATTTTCTAAACAAAAAAAAACATCATTTTTAAAATTAATTATTTATTTGATAGAAAGAGTTAGATTTTATTTTCCTTTGCATGAGTTTTACTTTGTCAAATATGTCTTGCTGGGGCATATGTCGTGTCTAAAATACATTAAATATCATCGTGGAAATTTCTAACAAGAAAGTAATTCATTTTTATGGAATGAAAGTGTGGTAGAAATTGGACTTAAAGAGCTTTTAGGATATTTTCTTTAATTGGACATTTCATCAATAAAGTTAATTTTAATATAATAGATGATCTTGGATTCGATCTCTGTTCCTTCGGTCTCTCTACAAAAAAAGTACGTATAGAATAAGATAAGTTAAAAAAATCAAAAGTTTTACGTTCGTATTTATCGAATTTTTAGACTTATAACTAATAATTATAGAAAAAATATTTTCAATGCCCAATCTAGTCGGCCCAATAACATTTGACAAGATCCAGAGTCCATCAACTAAAAGGCAGAGTGCGAGCTGGAAGACAATACAAAAGGCACAGTGTCCGATCGGACTGATGGGACGCGTTATCCTGTTTAGTCTACTGACACAAGTAAACGTTTACGTCTTCACCTGCTTCCTATCAAATCGTCGTTCGTCTACCCCAACTGTCAATTATCACTTTCCAAGGTACTTGAGTAACCCTCCAAAGAACTCTTATAAATAGCATAAAACACAATAGTTCCAGGTATTGAACGTCTGAAACTCTATCTGTAAGCACTCTTTCTCTAAAAGTTAATAACTTAAACTTCGGAGTGTTAATGTCTGGGTCCGACTGGACACTCTTTTTTGCAGGTCCAGCCATCCGATCGGCTCTTCAACTGCCAGCTCTCCTTTTTACAGAATAAAGACATTTTAGACTTTATCAATAACCAAATTATTATAATAAAATAATTTGTAACACAAAAATCATCAAAATTCTATTTTATTTCAATTGAAGTGAAAATTACTTGAAAATTAATTTTTTCTATTATCGAAATGATAATTAAGCATACTATGTATGATTACCATATCATTTTATAATCAATAATCTTTATAAGTTTAACCACTATATGAAAAAATTTCACATCATCATATAAAACATAAAAAAATGACATGTACATAAAATAAAAAAAATTTTAATAATTAATCATGATCTATTTATAAAGTTAATTGGTATTAAAATAATATGACAATCATATTTGATCTGCTTAATTATCAATTAGATGACATAAAAATTTAATTTTCAAATTATTTTTACTTTAATTGAAACAAAATAGAATTTTGATGATTTTTATGTTACAAATTATTTTATTATGAATATTTGTTTATAAGTCGTAAAATTTAATAACCACGAATGTAATTAACCCAAAATTCAATTAATCGCAAAATTAAAATTTTCAGTTAATTGGCATATTGACGTAATTTCAATTTTTATTTATTATATTTTGGTCAATGATTCCGAATTTTGAGTACCAATTCAATGTTAGTCTTAATTCATTCATGTTTATATTATATCTTTATTTTTATATTATCATTTTTTCTATAAAAAAATATTAGTTTTTTAATTATATAAAATAATATTTATATAAAGCAATAAGTTAACATCTATATATGTTTTTTTATAACATTATTGCCTATGCTATATATATATATATATATATATATATATATATATATATATATATATATATATATATATATATATATATATATATATATATATATATATATTATCTAATTTGAGTTAGATTGGTCCATTTTGGATAAAACTTTTTCAATAAATTTTGTTTAAGGTGTTTAAGGTGTTTTATTTGACCTAAGATATTAACTATACTATTTCCCAACAAATATCGAGTCCACTATATAAGATTATATTGATTTGTTGAAATAATTAACCATGAAAAATAGAGAATGGTGAAAATAAAACATTTTTTTTGCTAGTATTGTGTTTATTTTGCAATTGTTATTTTGAATTATTTTTAACATTTAAAATGAAATGAAATTTTATCTTTTTTTTTATTACTATGTGTTAAAAATTTCAGTAATTAACTGATAAATATTGGTTAATTAAATTACATAAATCGAAAAGATAAATTGATTAACCGAATTTAATGTACCAATTAATCATTAATGATTTAAAAAAACCCTGGGTATGGAGGATTATATTTGCACATTTTTTTTAACTTAATTAGCATAGGGAATTTTTGATTTAGTTGCTTGAACTCGTCTTTAAGAAAATACAAATTACCTTTTAAAATTTTGTTTTGCTTTAATTTTCATTGCATTTTTATGAAAAGAAAAAGGTGAATATATGTTTCAGTTATACCATTTTGTCCGCAAATGAAAATAAGAAAAGAGAATCGTCGTCATCAAACAGCAGCCTGTTGAGAGGTTAGGTGCAACAACACGTCTCTCTCTCCCTCTCACCGCACCAACCTCCTAATTTTCTTCCACTTCTAATTTTTGCATACTTGGTATTGGTAAATATGCCTCTCAGTTAGTTAGTTAGTTTTTTATTTTATTTTATTTTATTATAGTTAGATCTGACAAACGAATTGAATATGCTCATAAACGGATCAATTAGATTATAAATGAATTGGCAACTTGACTTAAATGGTTAGTGCTTTTTTAACTTTATTTTTTGAAATATTAAATTTCTAGCCTTTAAACAAATACAACAGTTGCTAAATTGGTATTAATAGATGGATTATCCATATCACATCACATCCGCTGGTTATAAAATAAAATATATTCCTCACAATGATTTGGACAATACAACTCTCATGATCTAACTTTGCACCTCATTAATTTAACTATTAAAATTTGAAATATGTTTAACACCACCGATGCTATACATAATGTAATATTGAAATTGCATAAACATTTACTTAGAAAGAAAAAAAAAAACAATAATAATAATAATAAAGAATCTGTGAAGATGGAGTAGAGCATATGAGCATGCAGCATACAAATTGCTTGGAGAGATATTTTTAGTGATATTTGCGTTGACTCTTTAAATGTGACGAATGCCTAAATTAGTATTTAAGCTTCCTAGAATTGGGAGATCCATGCATCTATTTGTATATGCTACTTTCATACACACACATTTATATATCAAGCAATTAACAAATGATAGATAGTTCTTTACACAACAACATAAAAGGCCTCATCGTGGGCCGGGTCCAAACTATTTCACAACTCACAACCAGTTTTGAGCCAGGGGATGAAATTGTTAAGACTCAACAGTCAAGACCGTTCCTTAGTTACTTTGCTAATATACGAAAAGGATTGATTTATCAATTTAGCTTTATTGGAGGGCCAAAATGGAGACGACAAACTAGTTGATTTGGTTAAGAGTAATGCTTTAAGTATGCTGATGTAGCAACTTAATTATGTTATTTGTGTTGATTAGTTCAGCCGACCACCAAATAAATAAATATGCATATATTGATTAGCTCAATTTTATTATTATTCATATCATTTCATGGTTCGTCCATATCAATAGATGGAAAATATCTTATTTACCTCATTTATAAAAAAAAAAAAAAGCAAGGTATTCTCTGTTGCAAACTTCATTAAGAATGATTTTGAAAACTGGTTGGGAGCAAAAATCTCGAAACAAACATTAAATTTACATTAACATGTCCAATTTTGGAAGTGGGAACGTTTTGCTCTCCACCAACATTACCTAATAAAGGTAAAATTATAAAGCTCCTCCATCCACATGAATAATTGTTGGGAGTATATATTCTCTGATGAGTAGTTTGCATAATTAGTGACCTGGCCTCTGGAAATACAAGTACGATACAAAGTAAAGATAAAACACCAAATGTATTAAATTTTAACTAATCATTTATTTTATTTACTTTGAATTTCAACTGAAGGAAAAGCAACATTACATGAAATAGCAATGAACCACCGTACACCGGACCCCAGCCTACAGATAAAACAAGAAAAAAAAAAAAAGATTGCAGAAAAATAAAAAATAACAAAAGGAGAGTAATTTTGTTTCTGCTGTTGAACGTATTTACATCCCCACTTAGAACTTGGTTTTTTATTTAAAAGGAAAAAACCAAGCTCCTACAAAATTTATAAAGAAAATAGAGTTTTCTTCAGGAAAAAAAAAGTGGGGTTATTCATGCAAAGCAAAAAAAAAAAGAAAAAAACAAAAAGTGGGGGTTCACAAGCTGTCGGTGGCGAAGCAGGGGCCGGTGGTCGTGTAGCCGTTCGTGAAATTCAACAACACAATGATCATCATTCAATGATTTACACTGTACTGGATCAGTTTAATATATACTATAGATGGTGATTTTTATTTTTATTTTTTTTAAGAGAAGCGTCTAGAAGAACCAAACATCTGATCAAGGAGAATAACGATGGCCATGGCGACTGATTTGTCCATTTTCGGCCCTACGATAAGGCGGAACACGTCGACTCCAAAGGCCACGCCGCCTACTGCCTCCTTCCGCTTGATCTCCGCCACCTTCCTTCTTTTCTCGTCGTACACGGCGCAGCTCCGTTGTGAATACGATCCTTCGATTTCATACACAGTGTTCTTGCTATCACTACCATTGGAACTATTAGTACCGTTTGTGCCCAAGCTCACGTGAGCCAAACACTTAGGGTTAAGTATGTTCACATGCTTCCTCACCGAGAACCGTGGATTCACAGTCGTTTCTCCGTCGTACACGAGCCAATTCTCCGCCAAGCTCAGCCTCTGATATAAGTATAAACAAAACACTCATTACCAGAAATTAATTTATACAAATGCCAAGCCTAGGCGGACAGAATTAACTACCTTGCGGCGGATGGTGAGGAGAGGCTTGCCGTCGGCGTCCATGAGAACGATCTCGCTCTTACTACCGGAGCAGGCCATGTAGTTGTCCACTCTAAAAACGAGGTTCCCTGAGCCGTCATACACGGTGAAGCCATTGCAATTGAAAAGCAAAGATTTCTTCCAAACGGTGAGCGCAACCGCATCCGCTTCTAGATATGCGGATGATTTGAGCTTCTCCTCCAGTGCGGAGGCGGGGGCGTTGATTGCGGCGGCAATGCTCGGGTGTACCTTTGTCATCCCGGGAATCCGGTGCGGTGCGGTTTCCAGCGTGAAAATGAGAAGAGGAGAGAAGAAAAGAAAGAGAAGAGGAAAATTATATTTGTTTTAAGGCAAGTTGGTAGTTGAGAAGTTCGGCTTAAGAGAATATATATACGGTGGAAGAGAAGGGGTAGAATTGTCCAAGAAAAAGAAATTATACCTTGGACAATAATGAGAGACACACGTCGGGCGCACAATAGTGGAAAGGCCAGCCAAGTGCGCCTCCCCGATTATGACGTCGGCACTTGTCTCAGACGCAAACTGCTTGTGCTTGTTAAAAGAAGAAAGATATATAATTCAACATTTTTTTTATTCAAGAATTTTAACATATTAAAAG